>JAVHNF010042055.1:0-21192 GCA_034783455.1 Micropsitta finschii
TTACACGAACATGAAAAGATAGGTTCATATTGGCAGTGGCATGCAGAACAAAAGAATTTGTAACAATACAGTATTGCCTCACGATTATAAGTTACTAGTAGATGTGTAAGATGGTCTGTAGCCTGTTTTCTAGTCTGTTTTTTTGTTATTAGAGGTGAACACCGATTACATCTCTAAGTCTTGGAATAGTTGATACCTAAGAATCCAAGACACTGTGTTTCCCAAATAATTTTTGACCATTCCAAAATTCTGCCCTTCGGTCCACTTAATTTACCTGAAATTGGATCTACCCAATAGCCCTAACATGCAGGCCATGCAAACATTCCCATGACATCTCACTAACACTTGCTAGTGGAATTGTATGCCCTTTAATGAGCAATTGTGATGCTTTCTGTTCATTAATCAGGTCCCTGATATCGCTCTATAGGCAACCAGAGATTTTTTTTTTCTCCTCGTGTGCTTTGATGTTTTGAATAATTTTGTTCACAAACCTTATTTTGGCACTCTGTTCCCCTTTTCATGCTTTCCCTTTTTTGTTAAATACCTTCCAGTTTGTTTAGCTGAGCTGTCCCCTCAAAGTTTTCATTACATTGATGAGGCTTCACCCAAATCACATAACCCCTTTACCTTGTGGAAGGCTAGTCAAATGTGCTAGCAGAAGAGAGACAACCAGCCTTATAATAATTACCTAGGCAAAAAAACAAGCAGACCAAAAAAAAAAAAAAAAAAACAAACAAAAAACCGAACTCAGTCTCTTTTCAGGAGATAGTGAGACAAATTAATTCCAGGAAGAGCACTTGTTTGTGTTCTTCCTTCAAACGATTTCTGAGTTTCTCTAAAACAATCCACATACCACAGAGATGCTATAGTGCAAAATCATTAGGCCACCGTCTTCAGTGTATCCTCATTACTGATCTCACAAGTCTATTGAATCTCAAAGTATAGTAGAAGCTACAGTGTAATGTAGAGGTACCCAGCCAGCCTTAAACGAACTCACTGGATATTGCAAGCTATGATGGCCATAGCCCTTGAAGTGTAATTTACTGGAGAAGGGGAAGACAGTTCGCTTGCTCTGACTTTTTTCTGCTTGCTTTCCTGCTGCTAAGACTCCAGCATGCCTGACCTTTTTCTTCTTCTTCTTCTTCTTTTTTTTTTTTTTGTATCAGTTCTGAAACTGGTTCTGATGCTGCAGTACCTCAATGCAGACCTGCCAGTAGCTGTACTTAGACAGTGGCACCTTGTGTCTCTGCCTCAGGGAGATAGCACACCATCTGCTCTCTCCTTGTCCTTTACAGGATGTTCCCTCAATTCCGTTTGGGGGAGAAGGCATCACACCAAACTGTATTCTGATCTGAAAACTTATTTTAATCATTACATCCTTGAACCAGAAATTAATCCAAACTATTATTTGAAATCCTTGTTTTAAGCAAATACTGTCAAACTGGATGTACTTTCCTGAATCTTGATTTTTTTTTTTTTTTTGGAAAGTCATTTCTATTACCTAAGAGTCACAAATATCTCTCTTCCATTCCTCAGTGGCCAGCTTTTTTGCCTTTGAAACTTTGTCTTGCTTTAAGCTATATCTCATTTTACTTCTTGATTTAACTTGTCACTCTCCTGGAGCAGCCATCATTTAGCATTGTATATACAGGAAGTTTCTCCTAGCTTGTGGTAGGAAAAAACCCACAGGACATCCATTATCAGAAATAAGCACTCTAGTTCACGGTTTCTGACATCCTAGAGAATCTAGCTGTTAACCACATTTTTTAAAGGGGATATTTGAAAAGATATAATACATCTGCATGCTTTTGCATATAAACCAAGGACCTACCTGGTGTTATGAAGAGCCTCCTCCTTTGCTTGTTCTGTTTTTATAATTAATCAGGTGCAGTATTTAAAGTTAGCCAGTGGCCACTTGTAGAGGAAAAAATACTGTGTTAGATAATATCACTGAATTGTAATGTAAGGAAATTTCTATGCTCTGTGTGAGATTCCATAACCTTGGCAAGTCATTGTACTCCAAAATATTTTGCAGGTCTTTCCAAATGAGTTGAAAAGCAAGCATGTATTATAGCTGATATTTTTTCAGTCTCCCTCTCTACATTAGTAACAAGTAATGGTAACTATGGAAGACATTTTAATGATACAGACAGCTGGATAGAAGTCATCAGCTAATTCCATGTTGTCATAAATGTTTTTATATTGTTTCCACTTTACAAAAGTTTATTATTGTATCACAACTTGGAATTAATAACCAGATGAAACAGAAAAGACTTCTTAATAAGTATATACTTGATGGGAAGAGAATAAATCCTTGAAGACAAGAAAAAGAATTGTATAGATATTTATGAAAGAATGCAATATAGCTAAGCATTTAAATTAGAAAAACCACAGGGAGAATGAGGTGAGGTAAGTAAATAGCAGCCAAGATCTAAACTCCCTCTTGCTCCTCTTTGTACTGCAAAAGCGTGGTAGCAGTGATGTGGAACAGGACTGCCCATGCTTACTAGCTCTGAGGATCCACCACTCATAAAATTTTAATAACCTTTATAACATACAGCAGATAAAGAACCTGGCTGTAAAATTACAAACAGGCTTTGTGAAGTAAAGTCTGAAAATGCAGAATAGCATCTGGACTAGCTAAGATAGGAGAAAATACACATGCTCACTCCCAAATTAACCAGGAGACACTGCAAAAATCTTGGCTTTTAATGTATATTAATTTGGAGAGGAGAGGTTGTTGGGTTTTGGTTCATGACACTCTTCACAAAACATGATTCCTGCTGTGGCCGCCTTTGAAGTACAGAGATGTTGCTATTAAAGCTATAGACCTATTTTTGTACTCTAAACCTGCCACTGCTTCAATTATTCATACATATTCCATATAAATTGTACTTGAAGAACTTGTGCTGTTGAAAACAGAAGCTCTTTAGGTTATATTTGTAGCCCTGTTGTTCAAGATACACGTGTATGCATAGCTCTTTAGGGTAATATTTTAGCCCAGTCCTTCATGATATATGCATCTGCACAACTTTAATTCAGAAGTCAGAGATTAGAAAACCAGTCACAGCAGTGAGGATAGTGATGAGGACAAGGTGATTTTTGAGAGAGAAAGAGGCCCCTCAGTTGAGGTAATATCTGAGGCAATGTTGAGGGGGAAGACAGGAGAAGAACCAGAAGAACAGAAGTCAGAAAGAAGCCAGGACACTGGTAAGGAAATCAGGAAGGACAAAGCAGCTGTTAAAGCACAGATCTTCACCAAAGATGCAGGTGGGAGCAATCAAATGCCAGCAGAGAACCTTGTCGCACCAAGAACATGCTTGCCAGCAAAGAAGCTGGATGGGAAAGGAGGAGCAAAGCTGGTGTCTGAAAAGATGACGTTTGCCAGAGGCTTGCACTTTGATGAGAAGTCCATTGCCAGACAGCAAGTCTGCACTGGTGCTAGAAAAGATCAGCCAAGATGTTAACTCTTGGGTTTGGTACCAAATCATTTCCGAGGAGGGCCTGCCCCTCTCTCTCTGTCCTGCAGCTTTCAGCATCCTGAAACTGCATGTACTGGTCTCCATATAAAGGCATTATGTAAAAAACAGTTTTTTCCTGTTCAGTCTCCTACAGCATGCCAGGTGGCATGGAAGGCAGAACAGTTGCACAAAATGCCCTTTTTTATATCAGGCAGCACTTAAATCGTGCTGTTCATTGAGTGTGGCCCTGTTCCCACTGGAGTCAGTGGGTGCTATTGAGCAAAGCTACCACGATGAGATTAGGCCTTATGCTTTTGAGGCACTGTCCCATTATAGTCCACACCTCAAATAGCATCTTTCCTCTAACAAACAAGCAGCGATGGATGGGAGCAAGCTGCTTTCCTGGCTGTTTCCTGCAGCACTATTTTATACCTACCGTCTGCCCACCCATCTGTTCAATCCCTGTTACGAAAACTGAAAATATTCCTGCTTTTTAAATGGGTGAAAAATGCCTCAAAAGAGGAATAGGTACTGTGAGATCTCCATGAAATTACTGCCATGCTTTTCCCAATTAAAGAAGATAAACACAGGGAACCAGGAAGATTTTTATTTGTTGAAGGATAACATCTTTTCTGAGTATTGTGTGGAAGTAGCATATTTAGTCAAGGATTTATAAAAAAGCCAGCGATCAAATCTGGTGCCACTCAGTCTCCATTTATGGACTCCTAGGCTAATCTTGAGGTGTTTTGTGGAACAAAACTGCTGGCCACTGCTTCTGGGAGACTTTGCCTGAACAAATTGCTGGAGACTTCTAACCTGAGTCCACAGGGCAGCCACCAGTGTTAGGAAGCTACCAGCCTTGGGGAGCATTTCACAGCCAGACTCGATGTACTGGCAGCAGCAGTCATTGGGCAGCTCTGGCCCTATACAGATTTTAGCAAGAAATAAAGCTTTGGAGCTTGTGATGAGGCCCTAGCTCAGAGCTACCTTGAGAATGGCAGACTGGTCTTCTGATGTTGGAAACAAGGACAAGGCAGAGATCAAAGAGAGCAATGAGGGACAGGGATTGCTGCTGCCATGGGGGAACTTTCCCAGAATACCAGGCCATCGTACAGGCAAGCTCCAGTGGGAATCTGATGTCAATTTATGTCTGCTTTGCTATATTATCAGGATCTGCCTTCTTTAAGAGGGGACCACTCCTTGCAGTGGCTGAGGCCTTAGAAAGGTACCTTCAAAAAAGTCAGGCAATGATCCCCTCTTGGTGAGGCTGTGGTCGGTCCTTCTGTAAGCTGAGAAAGGAGAAAGGCTTTCCAGTCAGAAAGGAGGAAAGGTATTTTCAACAGGAGCCACATAAGAAGGTATATTAAGAAGCTCCTTGAAATGATAAGGTAAGGCTACTTCGCATTGTGCCACAATTTGAAGAGGCATATTGAGCTAGCAAAGACTCAGCAATACTCCTCGAGCACAGAGAAAATTTACTTGCTTTTAGATACAGTCATAAGGATCATCTTTAAGTAATCCAGGATCCTAACTTCAAATCTTACTGCTGGCTTTGCAAGTAGCTGGGAATAACATTTGTGAGCACTCCAAAGAGAAAACTCTAGCAGGAGCTGGGTCTGGCTGTGTGTTGGGAGTTGCTCATTATATTTTATAACCCCTAACTTTTGCTTTTATGGTAATTAAATTGGTTTATTCATCAGCTGTTCAGGAAGGGAGGATAAAAAGGTAGACTGAAGACCCTTCCCATGACAGAAGGGGACACTGCTGCTGGGACCACCTTGGCTTGTGCACATATTAATGTGGGTGGAGACAAAGAGGTGCTTGTGTGAAAACAGACCCAGCTGGAAAAAAAAGCCCCTAGAAATCATGCAGTTCAGGGCTGTATTTGCCTTATTATAAAAGTAGCCAACGTCTACCTCTTATAGCATCTTTATAGACTGATCTAGTCTTCGATGGGGACCTGCTACTAGTTACAACTGTTCATTTTCATTTAAGAAAAAAGGAAAATAGATACTTGCTCTTTGCAGAGTGGGCTGGTGCTGAATTTCATCTTTCCCTGACTTTTTATAAAGCCAAGACAGCTCAGCACCCTGGTTGTTTTTCATGATGTGACTAATGCCAGCTAATTTCACTGAAGTCTAAGGTTTATGAAAGAGTTTCTTTAAATGTTCCCATTTGAAGCTTATGGCTTAGGTTCTTATCTGAGGAAAAGAAGTCATGCACAACACAGAAATTAATTTTAGCTTGAATTACTGAATGTGGATTCATATTCCAATAAAAACTAAGTCATTGGGATTTAGGATATTTTTAACTGTGGGTTTAAAATCAAAATACTTTCTCTCTATTGACAATCTTTTCCACACATCTGGCTGCATTAAAGATCAGGTTTATCAGCAAACAATGCACTGCAAAAAAAGACTTAGTCCTTTTCACTAGGCTTGTTGCCAATTAGAAAAATAAATATTAGGCACTGCTGAGCAGCTGATTGAACAGGAAAAGATGTAGGCAAATTTCTAGCAAAGAGAATATTCTCTACCATAAAATTTGGAGTGGACGAAGGTTGAGTACGACCTCTGGTACAAATGGTGCTAATACTCATCTAAAAAGATTGATCCAACAATAATTACTTTCATTTTGTGCCATTTATAGACTACAAGTCCCACTCTGCAGTGTTTCGCAGTGCTGCAGGGCAGAAGACAGTTTGCGAGATGGGAATTTGAATGTTGGGAACTGTAGTCTATGCACAATGCAGCTCCATATTAAAGGCTATTATGAAAGACCTTGTTTCTGCAGGCAGACTGCAATATTTCTGACAGTTTCTAACCTTCAGCTTGCCTAATGTTAGAGTCTTCTGATGTGTAGTTAAAAGAGAGCATTCTTTTGCAATCTGAACAGAAAATGTTTTACAAAAATATGTGAAATAATCAAGTGTTTCTTAGGTGATGTGAGAACTTTTATTTTTATAAAATTAATTTCTTGTCAGGGAAGCAATAAGAGATGGAATATGACAGACTACTACGAAACTCTGTGCAAGAAGCTTGTGGAATACATGGTTAAGTCAAGTGCATTTATTATTTTCTAAACTCAAAATATCCCTGCAATTTTGTCTGAGCCGACAGAAAGTATAGCTGGCCAAAAGGTGCTCCAAACACTAGAACAGAAGAAAAAAAAAAAATAGTGGGGATTTGGGGAATCAGAGATTGCTTTGCTGTTTCTGACTGGTATTTAGACACTGAAGTCAGGGTGTCATTGGTACGCCTATGTCAGGAGGCGAGGCTGGTGTGTGGCAGCCAGAGTGGGATCTGACTCCTTGGTGCTGAGGTTATTCCTTGTGCTCCCCCTGCTCTTCCCAGGCCCGCATAAAACTGCTGCTCATATCTGAGTCCCACATGTCTCATGTAATCTGTAGATATTGGAGCTCAGCAGTCATTACAGACCCGGAGGCATGGAGTTTCAGACCCAGGCTCTGCGGTGCATTATGGGCTAAATGAGATCTTGCACTCTGTGGCTAAGACTGTAATTGCCATTGTCAGCACTGTAAGGCTTCAGCTATCATCCATCTCCAGTAGATATAAATATATGTGCAGAATGTAGTGAAGAAAGTCTTACTTAATGTGCATAAAGTTAAAAAAAAAAAAAAAAAGCTGGAAGTCTTTAAAGAAAAAAGATGTGTACTAAAATGCTTAGAAACTCCTGACTCCCACAGCAAATAACAGGTTTTCAAGAGGGTTTTCTTTTCTCCTGTGTTGGCAGCCACTTTCTTAGATAATTGCTGTGTTCCAGCCAAATGATACACAGCTTCTGGGAGATTGTCTGGTGCTTATTAGGGCAGGGAGTTTGTCCATTTTATAAGGGTACAGACAAAATAATAGGAAACTTCTAGCATTCTGTCTTTACTGTATGCTTTTGGGACTTAGAAATCAGTCTTGCTGGTGAAATGTCTATTTTCTAGTGTTTATCACAAGTGGTTGTGCTAGAAATGTATTTATTTTATTCTGAAGAATAGGTTTCATTAATTTGCCTTTGTTATCGAGATGAGATTTCTATATTAAGAGTGCAGGAAAGGGAAGATGCATTGAAATAGTGTTCCTCTAGATTTGGAGACTATGCAAGCAAGTAAGGAACTAAAGTGTTTTTTCTTCTCACTGCTGCTACTTGTAATCATGATGGAGGAGTACAGTGTACCTTCCTTCCCTAGAATGAGTGGTTTTATAGGAAGTATGTAGTGTGGAGGAGGAGAGGCCATACGGTGTGTTTGCCAAGATGAGATATGAAATTAAAAAAACCCAACCAAGTTGAAGCTTTTTGCAACAGCCTCCTAATAACTCCATGACACAGAGGGGCTGCCCAGTATCTCTTGTAAGACTATTTTAATCGGCTGGTCCAAATAACAAAGTAAATCTATACCAATTTACCAACAAGCTTGTCTAAATGTAAGCAGTGCTTAGTTTGTGTAGTAGAAGGATTTAGAAGGCCAGAATGTGAGACAAATTTATTACTTTTTGAAGTTATGATAAAGTCTAGTACAGCAGCTTGGTACCCTGACAGGATGCTGAGAGTGTCAGGTCTTATTAGCGCCCTGATCCTTCCCTAAAATTGTGTTACGGCAGCATTTCCTTCACTGCAGCAAAGCACTGGGACCACAGTCTGGATTCACTGGTCAGGGTATACCTGAGATTTCTGTCTTCTTGGTTCCAGGTCAAATTCTGAGTCCTCATATAGTGCATGCCAGCATGATTTTCTGTTTTCTGGTTATACAAGGTTACTTAAGAACCACTTTTATAAAATGACATGGTAGAAGATCATGGTCAGTGGCTTCTTAACATGGTTTGTTGACTAAAGAGTTAGGAATTTACCAGGGCAAAGTATCTCTCCCTCATCTCTGAGTATTTATTTTCTGAAAAAAAGAAAGTATTTCCCTCATCCTAATATATAAAACTAGGCAAAGTAACTTTCTTTCAATGATAGGTTATTGAAGTTCTGATATCTAACATTAAGCTAGCTACCATTGGCTCCTTTTATAGAAACAGGTTTTTCTAGAGAGCGATTCATCTCATCTGAAGACAGACATCTAATGTAGGTCAAATGAATTGCTCTTTGAAGGCATCTATTTTTCTTCCTTGACTATAAAGGGAGCTTGGGATGAGTAATTCAGGTACCTGAAAGTGAAACATGTAAGCTGGGGGGCGACAAATCTTGCTTGGAACAGCGAGTCAGAGAGAGCTCCATGGTAAAAAAGTGTGATAAACCTCACCAGGAGAAAGGCCTCACCAGTGTAAATGCTCAGTGTATATACAATTAGTATTTAGTTATTAGCATGTCATGTTATTTTTTGACTTGCTAGTAACTCCTTAATACTAAGTTCCTGTCCCTCTGGCTTTATGGTGTGCATATCTCTTCTCTCTGCATTCTTGGATGATCTCTTCCTTTCCTAATAGTTCTTGGGTTTCCCTCTCCCTTGCTTTTTCTTCATTAGGTTTCTCCTTACCATCTCTTTCTGTCAGCCTCTCTTGCAGACAAGAAGCAAGAGGAGCCCTAATAGGTGTTTAATGCAGAACTGCATGAGCTCACAGTTCATCCCATGCTCAAGAGCTTTAAGGAGTTGTAATTGCACAATGGATCTGGAGGTCTGAGCACTGTGGGCTGTCCTTGGCATTGCCAGCAGTGCTCCTGTAGAAGAGATTGGCTTCTTTTATTCTTTGCCTGATTTGGGGGTTTGTATCCAATTTTTCTGTCAAAGGGAACTATACCAGCTTCCTGCTTCTGCAGATGGAAGTGACTGCCTGGGAAACTGGCAAAACCTGATCTGAACCAGGAGGAATCCAAGTCTGTTCAGCAGTGAGGCAAGAGGGACTGCTGCAGGCACATTTATTTTTCAGACCAAAGATGGTTTAAGCAAGCTGCTACTCAGGGGCAGGTATTTATCTTTTACTATGACTGATTCTTTGGAAGAGTTTTAGGTAGTGAAACCTGTTTGTAATTTCACTCACAAGCTCATTCCATGTGAATCATGGGTTCTGCACATTCATGCATGACGCATACCCTGGGAACATCTTCTTCAAGGTTATCCCTCTTTATTTTTAGAGTTATCTCTTCTAATATCCTGAGTGACTGCTAGTATTCTAATTGATATTCCTTGACTTAACCTATTTGTCACCTCTACCAGAGCCCTATACTTAGATCAAACCAGAATGCAGGATTTTCCTCTAGAACAGCAGGAAAAAATTCAGTGACAGGAAAGGTCTTATTATGTTCCCTTTAATATGTTTGTGGAAATGTTCTGTATAAGTCCTTAGAGAGATTAGATAGATGATAGTTGTATTAAGTTTTAATTGATGCTGCCTCCTAAGAGGTAATGCAGTCATGAGAGAGCCAGATCCTTCTGGTGTCTAAATTGCTGTAATTTTATTGACCACAACTGAGCTTCACAAATTCACACAACCAGAGGATTAGGTCCTCGAGGTCTCACTGAATTGTCAGAAGTCACTGTAAATGGATCCTGCTGTATTTAAAACTCACATTAAGGAACTGTAAGTCATTTGTTGTAGTGGGAGCAACCTTGTCATCATTTTCAGGTTTTGCTTTCTCTATTATTTTTTTTTCTTGTCTCTTTTTTCAGTGGCATTAATTTTGCTTCTTAGTAAAAGTTGTTCTGAAAGATGCTAAAGTAGGGAGAAGTCTCTCATGCGTAACATAGTTTTATTATTTGCTACAAAAGAAAAACAGTCTCTTATTGCTTATTTGCAGTGCATTAGCCTTTACAACCTTAACTAGGTCAAGGCCCCACTGTACTGAGGGGTATGCCATAAAAGAGAGTCCCTGAAGCAGAGGACCTAAAACTGTAGAGATAAGAAACAACAACTGAGGGAAACAAAAGATCAGGAAGGACATGAAAAAGTCTAGAGAGGCATGAAAACCAGACTCTAATTTCTATCTTCACAATTCCTGGGTGTATTAAGCTGATCAGTACCAATGATAGCACCTCTGTTATTTGCTCTTCCAGTAAGGCTAGGCTGAACAGAATTTAAATTTCAGAGCACTGAATACTAATTGTGTTTGTATTACCCACTTGCCTTTTTTTGAATGCATTATCACAGACTTTGTATTAATTAAAGCTTTTGGCTGAATGGGATTATTTGGCATGGACAAACAGGACTTAAAAGATCAGCCTTTTTCACAGCATCAAGGAAGCCAAGGCCAATTGCTTGGATAATGACCTGCAGAGTGAGGTCCTCCCACCATTATGGTGCACAAGTTGATCCTGTGCTCTTCTGAAAGGTACCAATGGATCAACAGCAGCCAGTCTAAAGCTGTCGCAACCTCAAAGGTACTTTCATGACTGGTACATCACTAAAATATAGTTGCTCCTTTGCCGCAAGATACACAGTGCTCCATGCTTTTAGTGAATGCAAATAGCATGCCTTTAGAAACAGTGAAATAATGAAGAGATGGCTAGGACACTACATTTGCTAGTTTGTTTAATTTCTTAAGGCTTACTGGGGGGCAGGGTAGAATTAGCTTGTACATAATTAACCTCAGTTTAACGTTCAGGAAGATTTTTCCAGAATCTTTTCTCATTTTCACTGATGCCACCTGCCATTTCCATTATTTATGTCAATAACCTACATATTTCACATAGTCATCTGTGCTGCTACCCATTTTCCTCATCATTAACCTCACAGACTTCTATTCTGCATGTTTCTAGTAGCAAAATTATTGAGGTCCTGCACTTAAGAGGTTACTATCTAGTCCAACAATGTTCTGAAAGGAATGACAACCAAGTATAAAAATTAGCATCACAGACTCCATTTGCTGTTATCTATTTGATGCATCAGAAGGCTGTAAAGAAAATGCGGTGCCTAGTATATGAGAACACTAAGGTCAAAGTAGTTTTAAGATTACAAAGAAGCATGAGTGAACTAACTGAACTATCTCCATGATTTTGCAGCTCAGCTAGTAGTCACGACCAACATGATGTGTCCAAACTTGTGCTGCCCTTTGTGACTTTTTCAGAAGTCCACACTGGCCTTCTTCCTGGCAGTGTTACCCTAGACTGATTTGCAGATAGATTGTCTTCTTACACCAACATATTCAAAACTGAACCATGTTTCAGGGGACAGCATACTGGCAATAAATCAGCTCTTTTGCAAAATATGTCTCTGCAGAATCTTTGTATCTTTTCTATAATCACAGCTTTTTAATGGATTTTATATAGATGCCTATGCCCCTCATCAGTATCTTTGGTAGCAGGCAGTTCCTTGTGGAATTTGTATTTAGCAGGGTATAACATCTACTGATGTTGGTGCTTCAGAGGAAAGCAAGTTTCTTTGCTGAAGAGCAAGCATCTTAATTTGTAGTTTTGACACAGCTGGAGATGCATGCCTGCAAGACAGTGAAGGAAGGATGCTGTTTGCAAATACATAACGGAATCACCCAGACAGATATCAGATATCTTCATAACTGGAGTTGCTGCAAGATCTTTTTTTTTTTTCCTTTGTCTATAAATCAATACTTATTTTATCCAATGCTGCAGAATTCTGTAGTTACACATTTCCAGCTTGAAAAAGCTTCAGAAACTAAACTGATTCCTTTCCTGAGCTCTGCAGAGGGAGGTTTGTTTTCTTCTTAGATATTTTGAGCAATAAGGCATACATACTCTTGACTGAAATTGTTTTGTTTCAAGATAAGTGAAATTTTTACTTCGTGAAATTTTCACTTCAAGAAATTTAGTATGACTATCCAGTTATATGTCAGCACTTAAAAATGTGATCTTTTTCTCTAGCAAGCACACAAAGTGGATATAAATGGCTTCCTTAATGTAATTGCATCAGCCTAACTGTGCTGGTATAATAAGTAATGTCAGCAGGGTCTGTGAACAACATGTTTCAGAGTAAGACAAGGGAGAAGTAGCGTTTAGGATACGCATTGCAGGCTTGAGAAATGAAAGAAAATTATGAGAAAACTTAAAATCCTGTGGGGTAACAAAGGAACACATTTTCAGTGGTATTTGGGGATGAAGGGATGGAAACTCTTCTGAGATTCTGTACTATTTCATTGTTTACATCTAAGAAAACAGCAGCTGATAGAAGAGAATGAAGGAGCACAGACAGGCTCCATGACCCTCTGAACCAGAGTCAGAACTATTTTGCAGAAAGAGCTCTGCAGAATGGCCCTACTTCCTGGCTGTCAGCAACAGGACACTTCCTCTGCTTGTTCATTGTCACTGCTTAAAATATCTGGCCTAGAAATGGAGAGGAGAGAAATCCCAGGTATTTCCTTTCCTAATCTTCCCTTCCACATCCAGCCTCTGGAGCAAGCACCCTTGGAGCAACAGAGGAACAGCAACTGAGAAAGACAGAAGAGATGTGTGAGAATACTGGCATACAGGTCAAAGAGATATGAGAGTATAAAATTACTCTGCTCTCTCCTTTTTGAGAGCCTAGAAATATTGCTCCGAAGCTACATTATATGTGTTTTTTTAATTATTATTACGCATTTCTCCATTATCTGACTCTGGCTACAGAATCCTCTCTAGCAGCCTTTTCCTTATCTGAGCTCAAATACAAACTCTCCAAGTCTGTGGTTCAAGGCCACACTCCTCAGCAGTCTTCAGGAATTCTGGCTTTGACTGCCTCTCTGCATGTACCACAGCTGAAGGGCAAATTTTACTTTAAGACTGAATCATGCACTCACATCTTTTTTCTTACAGGAAATGCAGCTGTAAATACAACAGGTCCATATAAAATAAGAAATGGTTTCCCCATGTCATCTCCCTGAGAAGCATAAATACCCCTCAAACTTGTAGATCTTTTTCTCTCCTGTGTTGATGCATACACAGAAAATCATATCCTTCCTAGTAGAAAGCCCTCCAGCTGAAGCCAGGAAATAAATCTTTCAAGCATGCTTAGGGCATTTCATCTCTACAGCTTCTATTTATCTCATTATTATATTTTACTAGATAGTTGCTCAGTTTAAGCTCAAGGCAGTTTCTGCCTATGCTGGAGGTTTGAATCATTTCAACTATAATGAATGCTAAAGCAGGGTAGAAATCCTCACTATTTATAAATATTAAACACTTTCAGTTTACTTTGGTTGACAACAAGCTCAACATGAGCTAGCAGTGTGCGCTTGCACCTCAGAAAGCCAACCATGTCTTAGGTTGCATCAAAAGGAGCAAGAGCAGCACATTGAAGGAAGTGATTCTGCCTTTCAATTCTGCTTTCACTCAAGTACTCACTTTGAGTACAGCCTTCAGCTCTGAGGTCCTCAACACAAGGAGGACGTAGACCTGTTGGAGCAAGTCCAGAGGAGGCCACAAAGATGATCAAGGGCTGGAGCACTTCTATGGAGACAGGCTGAGAGAGCTGGGCTTGTTCAGCCTGGAGAAGAGAAGGCTCTGGGAACACCTTATAGCAGCCTTCCAGTACCTGAAGGGGCCTACAAGAAAGCTGGAGAGGGACTTTTCACAAAAGCATGCAGTGACAGAACAAGGAGTAACTTCTTCAAACTGAAAGAGGGGACAATTAGGTTAGATATAAGGAAAAAGTTCTTCATTGTGAGGGTGATGAGACACTGGCACATGTTGCCCAGATAAGCTGTGACTGCCCCATCTCTGGCAGTGTTCAAGGCCAGGCTGATCTACAGATCATGATCTTTTGCAACCCAAGCTGCAAGTCCTCCAGTGCTCCTAGTGCTTGCTAGACCTTTCAGGCACAGGAAAGATGTGACTGACTGCTGCCTCTGCAGGCTGTTTAAGGTGAAAATGGACATCTATGCCACTCTCAGTGATATGATTAGATACTAAGGGAGCAGCTATTCCATTTGATTCCTCCATCCTGATGCTCTCAGTGTCTGTAGATACTGCTACTCCCACACGGTCTTTTTAAGAACCTGGAAATAGGGCAGGTAGGAAAGAAGTAGGTGAAGACTGAACAGGAAAGCTGCCAGCTGCCTTTCTGCAGCCCATGCAGAGTGACAGCAGACAGCTGGTACTCCATAGCTGTCCTTTTCATCACAGATGCTGTCATGAAGAAAGGACAACTTCAGCAGGCTGGGAGTTTAGAAACCCTATATTTCCCAAGGGATGCTCTGGAGCAACCAGTGCTTCAGGGGATGTGCTCTTACATGTCCTTTTTAGTAGCTCATTGTGTGAAATAACTTAAAATCTAAAAAAAGAATAGAGAGGCAAAGGGTGATCCAAGATCAGCAGCCTGTGGGTATTCCAAGAAAAATAATCTTTTTCACTGGAGAATACCAGCTCATGATGTCAGTTCAGCTTTGGCTTTGATGAGCTTCTGCAAAACCCAAGGCTGGGTTCCATTTCTGCCCTGACACCTCAGTAGCTTTGAGAGTCCCTTGCAAATTTTCTGTCAAACAGATATTTTCTTAGATTTGTGTCCTGTTTCAATTAGGAAACAATATGTGTGGGGAGGAAGTTCCTCTGAACCATAAACTTTTCTCTGCAGCCAGAGCCCTGCCTTGCACCATAGGCAATACAGCCTCTGCCTGCTAGTATGCCAGCACAGTGGAACAACATTGATGCATGACACAGACATTGGTCTCCTTCCCACCAGAGATGTATAAATGGAGACATACACACAAAGTGACTCAGCCACTGAATGAATTGATGGTAGAGCTGGGAACAGAAATCAAAAGCTGATCCCCTCCTATGCCCCAAATACAAGGCCCTAATCTGGCACTGCAGCAGCTCACACAGCACCAGTGCTATCTACCAAAAAGAGAAAGTATCTTTCACAAGAGGCCAAAAAATACCAGCGTAACTAGGAGCACAAAGAGAGGGGAAAATAATAGCTGTACACAAGCTCCCAGGAGAAGAAAAGAAGTTCTCTTGAAAGTGGACTACTGGCATTTGAACCTCATTATCCATAGAGACTCTTGCTGCCTGCTCAGCTGAGATTGCATCTTTCTGCAGCAACAGTTTAAATGGCAGAATCTCACCAAGCCTCAAAGTAACAACAGCCAGGATGAACCTCACATAGCCATACAGAGTTGTAAGTTGGAAAGGACTTCGAAGCATCTTTTAGTTGTCCTTATGCCCCAGAGCTCTCTTGCTACCTTGATCCAGCTATCTGAGCTCACGTTCACAAAAGCACTTAGATGCTGAGCTGATGCTTTACAGATCAGCATTTAAATAACCAGCATTTAAATTCTGCCCATGCAGCTTTGCAGGTATCTGAATTCCTTGTGTGCCTAAGCTTCCCCTGGGAGGCTCCTTAAATGCTTGTATCACTGTATCTACTTTGAAAAGACTGAGCTGCTAACATCCTATTTCATATTGCAGACAAAATATTGAGACTTGCCTTCATATTTAGAAAAACATATGACTGCAAGCGCCCCTTCTCAAGTCCCATGTTGCCCATTTCAGGTTTTTTTCCACATAATCAGGAAACAGATGTGACACATATTTTACTTTGACTTAATCTTTTGAGAAGTTGCCTGCTTTGTAAGGTGTCCTGGGCCAGATAATTTTTTTGCCTGAGGAGATCTGAATACATATCGTAAGTGGTGACTCTAAGACCTGAATAACAGGATGTTCTGTGATGGAGCTTTTCAACTGTTGCTGAATCTGTTACTATCTGTGGAATGTAATTAAAAATTCATTGTGGCAGAGAGAAGGAATGAAAGGACGTCTCTTTCACCATTACCACAACACTCACACATAAGATGCAGACTTTACTACTTACTTACCCAATTTTTTTTATTTAGAAGCAGAATACATTCCATTGATATTTCATTATTCCTCAAACTCATATAAGAGATGAGAGCTCAAGTTGCCTCAAGAAAAAGTATTTGAATTTAAGTTCTTGGATCCTAGTCAAGTATACTAATTAAGAAGAGAACTCTCTCCTGTTTTAGACATAAAAAGTTGGGAGGGGGTTCATGTTTACAACGAAAACCTGAGGAGAGACAAGTAACTCCCACTAGCTTTAAGCTCCAAAGAGATTTAATATGCTCCTTTCTCCTTGGTATTTCATCTTAACTAGCTTAGATGGCCTCTGTGCTTCAGCCTGGATTATGTGAATCATTCTCAGACATCAGGCCTTCTCCCCTGGCACTGTACAGATAGCTGGGATACTGAAACTGGGGCTGTGAATATGGCTTACAGCAACATTTAGCATGTTCACAGTTAAATCCAGCAATGCTGAGCCAGGGTCTCTCCTAAATCAAGACTTCGTAAACTTGCTGTGCTAGTAAGGCTGTTTTGATCAAAAGTGTGTTATGATATGAATTAAGGAGGCCACTTTTTAAAAAAAAGTCTTGAACACAATATATAAGGGTATTTTTGTTCCCTTCCCCAAGCAGCAGTCAAGGCGGTGCTTCTCACACCTATTCACAGAGGAAGGAGCATGGCGATACAGTAGTCAGCAGAAGCTAGCATGGAAAGTCACTGATAAAAGTCTGACTTGTTGCACCTTATAAGATACAGACTGTTTTCTCTGCAGCTGCTAAAGCAGTTGCTGATGTAAATCACTAGAAGTATGCCTACCTTAGAGAATCTGTATTGATTTATACCAGCTTATAAGGATGTAGTTTGTACTGGGTAATGCAGTATAACCCTTTTGGAAAATTAAACTTTTCAAAGATTTCATGAGTTCTGCTTTTTTGCAATCTGTTGGCTGCCAATGTAAGCTCCAGTCGCACACAGCCAATGCAAACATCAAGGCTATGACTTGCAGTTAAGCAACAGAAAGTGCTGTTAGCATTGCTACTGCAGGACGAGGTCTCGAAGCAGACAAGAATTTTCTGTCACAAATTGCTGCTAATATCATAAAGGAGGGTCAGCTATGCAGAGAATTTCCTGTCTTTCAGCCTAGAAAGTCAATAATGACAGTAGCGAACATTCACAGGGGGAGTTTTATGATTAAATCATCAGAATAGCAGGAAAAAAATTGTCCTCAGTAAATAAAGACATGAATTGTTAAATAAAAACCAAAACAATACAAAACAGAACATTACAATCCAAAACCAAGAATAACTGATACCATCTCTGGTGCAAAGAGAAATATTAAACAACAAATATAAGCTCATTACCACAAGTTATTGCCAAGAAGAGCCAGAGGAGAGCTTTCTACAGATTTTATGGTTTAGAGTATAATCCTAGATTCATCAATTTGTTGAAACTGTGGATGGAAATTGTCCTGGGTAAAAAAAAGCAAAGGCTCTGGCTAATAATTATAAAACTAAATTAAAGACACAGTAAAGATGGATTATGTGGTGATAGTATTAGAGAAAGGGTGAAATGCAGTGGCATTACATAAAGAGTCAAATGGGAGTGGAATGAGGTTGGATAATACAAAGAGGATGACAGAAGAGGGCTGGGATTAAGAATGAATGTCAGATACAGATGGGGTTATGGCATCAACATACTGGCACAGGAACTGAGCAGAGCTGGGTTCTTTTTTAAAAGGCCTGAGATAAAACTTGAGTCAATGGGAGGTGCAATGTGAAAGTTAGATCCAGCTGTTCCTGCTCTGAAAACTTCTTCATCTGGAAGAAGTTTTCAGAGCTTCTGCTGGTTAACTGACATTCCCACTTGTTTACTCCAGTGTAGCACTGGTGGGGCCTTTCAGGGGAATGCAAGTGATTTAAAACAGGAGCAAGGTGAGATGACTACTCAACCGATACCCTTCAGATGGAAGCAGAAGAGTGGTCCAGCTCTTCCTTCCTTGAGCAGCCATGTGGACCAGTTTCTACTTGCCTAAATAAGCCCCTTAAACCAGTTTGCAGGCAGGGAGGATGCAGAGAGTCAAAATATTCTCAAAAAACAGAAGGCCTGACGTGTGCCTGATACCTCGGATCCATTGAGAATGTGCAGATCTTCACAGATGTAAGAGTTACTTTTTCCATGCTACCAGTATGCCTGGCTGTCAGAGGTTCAGGAAGCAATTAATAATTTTCTGAAGAGTTTTCAAATATGAGAACAACATTGTAGCAAAGGTCTTCAAGAGGAATACGTGGACCCTTCTGGTTCTTTCTCTGTGTGATACAGGCTTCAGGCAAAATGGAAACTTTGAATAAACCATTGACTTTTCTCTGCCTTGGTTCCCTGTGTGCAGAAAAGGGGAGACAATGCTGCCCTTGTTCCTCATCTGTTTATTGCTTTAGACTGTAAAAACTTCTGGCCAGAGACTGTCTATGCCATACTCATCACATATGAGCCCTCACCTCTGCTGAGGCCCTAGAATGCTTTAGGTTTCCTGTCTATCCAACATACTGTGCCTCCGTAGTGAGCCACAGAGACAAAGGAATTTTTATTTAATTCAAACAGGTCACATCTTGGTTGATTCTCCAAGGACCTAACCAACAGAGACATTTAGCACACAAATTTGCTTAGCAGACTTAAGAGATGGAAAAAATGACCAGCTCCTCAATGTTAAAAATCAAGACACCTGTTTCAGTGGTGGGAGAGATGGAGGACGCTCAAGAGCAGATGCTAGCTTCTCACTTCTCCAGGCCTTTCCTCGGATCCCTTTTGTGAAACAGCAATTTGATTGTATGAGCTGAGACAGAGTTTTACTGACAGCCCAGAAAATAACACGCTCTTTGTAGGGAAAAAGGAGGGCAGTACCAATTAAATCTCCTAGGCTGCACAGACTAAAGTAACAATCGATACCTTGAACACATGAGGTGTTGGATGGTTGTTCAAGACACACTTTTCCCGCTTGTGAACCAGGATTTTTTTTTGATAAACATCTGTAAAGTGAATCTTAGTGCCATAGACTGTATCTTACGCTTCAGGAGGAGAGGCAGCTGATTAACAACTCATGCTTACAGCTAAAATCTGACCAGGATGGCAGGTTCATTCAAGGTTAAAGGAGCAAAGGTAAGTGTAAACCATGGGAAATGCCCTCCGTTCAAAAGAGCTCTCACAGCTGCTTTAAAACATTGCAGCTTCAGGGGACTTTCTTCCCAGATGTGACCCTTCTCTTTCTGTTCAAGCTTGCAGGGCATCCTCTTGCCTTGTGTGTACGTGTGTGGTGAGGCAGAGGCAGATGCAAACTTCCCAACCATCCTGCCAGGGTGGAGGAGCTGCCTGTTGCTGGGGTATGTCCTCATCCCCAGCAGGCTGCAGACGCCCAGTGCCACGTTGCTTGACAACCTAAAATGCTACAGTGCTGTGATGAATCTAGCCCAGGGCCCTTATAAAACTGTTTTCAGTAGTGCCAGTTTCAAAAAATCCCCAAACCAAACAAAATCAAAACCAATTAAACAAAAGAAAACTAAACAAACAGATTGTGTGAGTGAATAAAAGGCACACAACAGAGTTCCTTCTCTTCTAGAAAAATAATGGCTGTATACAGCAGCCTATTCCCTTTGCTGGAGAGGTTCACAGCCTCTGAAGTTAATGTATATTCCAGCTAATGGGAATTGTAATCATTGGCACCAAGCCCACATTTAGCTCAGTACCAGCGCTAGAACAAGGGAGACATTCAGAAGCAGCTCACATCCAAGGGCAGGAGAAATGAGCTGCCAATTTGTTAGACGTGTTACCTCAGGGAAAATTCAGCTTGTGGTGCTGCTGCCTGCTACATTTCTCTGACCACTTCCAGAACAGGCTTCCTTTCTTGTGCCTAGTACCCACAAACCATCAAAATTAAGAGCATAGTGTTCGTATTATCTGCCAATATTTCTTGATTGTGTGTGGCACAATGAATGGGTGAAAACACAACCAAATTACCTTTCTCATCGTATCGGCTGGTTTCTTTCTGAAGTGCTCTCACTTTCTTCCTTCCTTAGCTTGGCAAGAAAGCCTGAAAGAAAACGTAATGGAAAAAACAGCAAATTCTCACTTCTTTTTCATTGAAGAGCTATACCTATATGGGTATATGCATGTGTGTGTGTATGCATATGGAGGGAGAGAGTGTTACAGCTTAGAGCACCTCCCTCAGTAAGAGGGAAAGCTGTCTTTCATACCTGTAAAGCATGGTAGTACTGAATCGCTTCCACTGGAGTGAACTTACCTCTATGACATGTGTACTTGTCCTTTGTCAGAAGCTGTGTGTCAGCTGCTTCTTGCATCCTGGGCTATGCTATCAAGTGTCAAGAAGGCAAGAGAGCAGTCTGATGAGCTCAATTTGGACCAAACCACCAGTGTACTAATGGTACGAGCCACACTGAGAAAGTCCAAGCTTGTATCTGTAACTAGAACAATTACCTATTGCTAAGTTGCCTTAGTTCAATGGGGCTTGAACTGATGTTCTCAACTATTTTTGTTGTATGCTATAGCAAAAACTAATGGAAGCCAGACTGATCCCAGTTCTTGTACATTACCTATGGGTAAAACAAGAGAAGTGTTTACAGATAATGATAGCCAAACTACAGAAGAGAGGAAAAAAACACTGTACTCCTCTTCTAAATAGTATAATAAATGAGATTCAGGTAATGTGAAGTTGGTAAGGAACAGTATGAGCATGTTTCTTCTTGGAAAACATCAGTTAGATGAAACTGAAATTTTTGCAGGTAGAGGAAAATGTGTGTACCAGTTCTGGGAGGAAACATCTTTAAACCCCGGAGGGTACTGTTGGTCAAGCTTGAAAGAACACTCAGTCCTCAGCAGGCATATAAAATCTTACAGCATGTCCTGGGTTCAGCAGTAGCAGTCATTTTTTCTCCTTCTTAGTAGCTGGTGCAGCGCTGTGTTTTTGACTTTCAGCCTGGGAACAGAGCTGATAACACCGATGTTTATAGTTACTGGTCAGAATGTTTAGGC
>JAVHNF010042056.1:5301-15452 GCA_034783455.1 Micropsitta finschii
CAACTACTGTGACGACTGAACTACATTGCTAGGAGGAAGGTGTACTTCTAGAGGGATGCTCTGTAGTTGCCTGTAAGCCAGGGTGGCTGCAGGTGTTGGAGGCCTGGGCAGCTGGGGCTGAAAGTCAGCACATGCCTCTGCTAAAGAATCTTGGTGTTTTATTGTTCCAAATCAACCCAGGGAATGATGAAGATGTCACATAAAAATAGTTCCTAAGCCTCAGTGTTTCACACAGTTTGTGAAGTTTTGGGTTACTGCTTTGGATGTAATCTTATTTTCCCCCATCCCTGACTGTTTGCAGTGTCTTCCTGACTTGCATTTTCTGCAAGTAGGCTGGAGGTAGCCTCAGACGATTGCAGAATGCCAGAAGTTTTCAAGTTTAACAGACATAAAACCTTACAGTCTCTAAAATATTATTGAAAGCAACTCTGTATGCTTTAAAATAAAGCCAAACAAACCCCCACTCAGAATGGAATTAATTCTGATAAATAAGGTTATAAGTGATTTCTCTGCACACAAAAGTAAGAATAGGTTGTCTGGTAAGTGAATGATGGCATCTAGCACTGAAAAAGTGCTACTGCATTTCTGTAAGTAAAAGCCTACGTAGTGTGATCAAAGCTGACTTGCAAACAGTGTTGTTTTCATAGCTGAAACATGAGCATGGGCTAGGGAGCTGCTCTAGTTGTATGTCAGATCACCTAAGGGTTAGCATCAAACCCAGAAGTTTATGTTTAAGGACAACCTCAACCAGAGTACACAGAAAAGCTTCCTTCTCTACAGAGAAGAGAGCGTTGCCTTCCACCCATGCTCCAAGTGGGACAGCTAGCAGATCTGAAAGCAGTGTGGTTGCATTATTAAGGTGGCCAATCCAAGCTACTAAATCTGTTAGCAAACTTAACTAGTTTGAGCTCTGAGGCAGCTGGTATCTATAGTTATCGAATAGAATGAAGGAGTATGTACCTGGAATTCAGACATAAAACTTTTTTTTTTCCTTAATCCTCTTGACTGTGGGGTTTTCTCCCATCCCAAGTTTACCTGAGGGGATGTTTCTAAGGATTTTTTTGTGTTGAACAGCTTTTGGAGGCAGGGGGGTTGGAACTAGATGATCTTAAGGTCTTTTCCAACCCTAACTATTCTATGATTCTATAAGTGAGAATAGGTACATGCAGCATATCTCTAACTTGTTTCAGGTATGCCTGAACATTCAGAGGTGTTCTGAAAAAAGAAAAAAAGTGAACCGACAGCATTCTGTTCACTTGATTATAAGATGTTTCAAAATAGCATCATTGGGTGCTGGATTCAGGTAATACAGCATGAAGATATTGAGTGTCTTGCTTGTGCAGTCATGAATTGAGATTTTGAATTAAGAATATGCCCAGTTCAAAGAACTCGGTAACTTCAAATTTGAATACTGATCTGGCCTTAAACCAGTTCTGATCAATGTTTTCATTAATCAGAAATGGCAAAGCTTATGAGCTGAGGAACCAGCAGCAAGGCTCCTGTTAAGGCCGCGTTGATACTGCAATGCAGACTCCATGAAAAGAGTTACTTACCCAGTGCTACCTATAGGGTCGTTAGCATTTCAAGGCTCTGAGCATGATTGAGTACTGCCATTTGTCAAAAGTGTCTGGAAAGACAAGAGAAGATCCTGTGAAATACATTCCTTCGGTAGGGGCTGCAGAGTTGTCTGAAGTTGCCATAAAGAGAACAAAACCTTTACAATACTGCGTGTCATAATTAATGTAGGTGTTTTCTTTTAAATTAGATGCAACAGTTGGAGTTAGCACAAATGCAGCAAAGAGAAGCCAACCTCACAGCTTTGGCAGCCATTGGATCAAGGAAGAAAAGACCACTGGATTCAGCAAACGTTGGATCTGGGCTGGAGGTATGTAGATGGCTTATAATTACTTGCATGGCGTTGAATCTTCATACTGAATTATTTTTATCTTTCCTTGTGGGAAGAAGTGAGGATTCTCTTACGCAAAATGGCTGATTACATACTATAAGAAAACTAGCCTGATACTTGAAAGGATTGTTTCTGGTAAATTTGATGGGGATGTTTACTTGTGTGTATAGGAAGAACTGTGGATAAGAGCCCTGTGTTAAGGACTGAATGACATGATGGCTCAGAGAAACTTCCATCTGCATTGGAGCATAACAAAGCTGTGGTGATCTTTCACAGCAGCTAGTTGCCATGGCCCCTCGGTTTTGCTCACGATGGCTGTTTTGGATGGCTTTGAAGTGGCTCTTGCTTTCACATTTTGCTGTGGACTTCTTTCCACGCATAGTGCATAAGCATTCTTTTCAAGTGAACTGTGAGTTCACTTTGGCTAGATCCCCCCACCAACCAATAAATAAAGAAAGCTAGGCCATTCAGTTCCTGCAGTAAAACAGATTATCTTTTCTGGCTCATGCTGCATTTTAAAATTGCCTTGAAGGTGCTTTTAACAAATCTTTGTCTGAACAAATCTCTCAATGTTGTGTTGGAGATTAAGTTTCTGGGACCTGGGAAACCTGTGGGACTGTAGAAGTTCTTTCCAAGGAGACTGACAGCCTACTTCTGTTAGAGGCCATAATCTTGGCTGGAGACAGAAGTGTATTGCAGGCTGCCATTCAAGTGTTGCTGCCAGTTGTGCCCCTTTTTCTCATAAAGCCTTGATATTGCTCAAGTGGATGGCTGGTTGACGGCTGACCCAAGCACAGCCAAGCTTGGAAACTAACTCTCATGTGGAGGAAATGGCAGTAAAGTTGTCCTTTCTGATAAACCTTACATCTTTTTCATCAAGTCTTTTTCATTGTTGTGGCTGAGGAAGCTAAAATAGATGCTAGGATTGAAAACACTTCAGCGTTTTTGCATATTGTAGTCTTGGAAGGACCTTGCAGTGTAACTGAGACATCTGACCTGTAGGTTTTCCCTCAGCCTGGACTGTGACAAGAGACCTGTCTAAGGAGCCGAGGTAGACTTGTTTTTCTGATTTTTGTTTTTTTCCAGACATGGAGACACAATTAGCTCCTTGAATGCTTCATTTACGGCAAGTGAAGGAATCTGTACCTAACAAGCTGCAGAAAGCAGCGTTCCCAGCTTTTGAGCAGCTATTCTTCATTTCTTTGAAGTTTTTTAATGTACTTTCACATCAAGCTGAGGATATAGTTACTTTTTTATAATACCACTGGAAAAACTTGAAAAAATGAGTCTAGCACAAGAATAACTTTCCCCATCCTTTTCTCCTCTTCCCCCGAGCTTCTATCGAGTAACTATTCCTGTTCTTCATAGTGGTTTTCTATAATTATTGCCAGATTTGTTTCTGAATATTTAACAAGTCTGCCTGTTAGGTACTTTTCAGTTATTTCTCATCGTCTGCGGTGTGTCTGCTTTATTAAAAGCTTCATAAGATTGTGCCAGAATGAGACAGATAACAGTGTTGCTATTAAAAGGTGGTGATCCATTATTTATATTGCCAGTTTAAAACAACACGGACATAACATGCCTCAAACTGAGCATAAGCCTTGGCAGTATTTCACTGTCACAAATTTACCTGCTGTATTTTAAGATGCTTCTCATATAGGTTGCTTTATTAGACTGAGTTGTGAGGGCAGTAGGTGGAAGTAATTCTGCCACTGAAACTACTTTTCTCACATGCAGTCTTGCATTCTTCCAGTACCTAGTACTTAGGCTTCATGCTACCAGAAAGCAATTCTCTGCAGACCTTCTTTTCTTTTTTGTGAAATTATGCAGGGTAGCAAACTTTGGAGGGATGTTTAGATTTAGAAGTTTAAGTGTCCAAATATATCTGAGAAGGATTTATAAAGGGCTTAAGACTTCTCATGTAGAATGAAGAATGGTTTTGACAAACACTCTAACTCAAGAAGCAGAACATTTGTAATACATTCATGATAACATGGCAAAACATCCTAAGCAGTAAACAACATTCCATTCTTCAAAGATGAAAGGAGGTCTTTGAAACTGAAAGCAAGTACAACATGGCCTTAGGCACGTTTGGGCATCTTTAAAATCATCTTTTTGGGCAACCTGTCTGAAAGTAATTTAAACAGGCAGGATGTACTTTCTCATTTCAAATTGCAAATAGAGACAGCTTTACTCTCAAGTAATCTTAAATGTTAGAACTTTCTGACTGCAATGGCAAGGAGTAAATCTCTGCATAATACTCCTGTGACCATTTTTTTTAAGCCTGATATCTTGGTAGACAGGAATGATGGAAGAAGTTATTCCTGGATATGAATGATTTTCTGACAGTATTGAATGAAATCACTGGTGTTAACTGCATTAAGTTTTTAACTTGAGACTTCAACTTTCGTTGGATAATGTTCTTTGTGCAATGCTTGTATTTCTCACATCCATATTAGAGCAAAGATGACTCTGTTCAGCCTCTTCTTACTGTTGCCTACTGCAGTAATTAAAGGAAAGGAATTGTTTCAAGCCATTATTGATGTAAAAAGAAGCCCTAAGGTATTTCAAGAGACAGGGAAGAAATAATCAGTTATAGTATGTATTAAGAAAAGTGAAACTCTGTAAGCAAATTTGTTACTTATTTGCCTTTCATTATTCAGTACCAAAATGTAATGGGTACTGGAAGAGAGCAGCTTAGCAGACTGTGTTGGTATGGATCTGCTGCCTTCTGTTTCAGTGTGAAGGGCATTTTGTTAGCATACCGTGTTTCCTTTCTCCACAGGCAAGTATCTGTGTTTAATTGGGATGTTTTTTCAGCCCTAGGTATCTGTTTCTCTGCACTGTGCTACCTGACTTTTCATCTTGTCTGGAAAGTCTTTTTCCTGTGGTAGTTGAATGCCTGATTCCTGCACGTTCATTTTATCTCGTTATTTGAAATTTTACTTTCTGTACTTGGTCTTTTAGGGAGATCTGTTATGGATTATTTTAATTTGGGAACTAGCACATGTGGTGACACAAGCATTTGCTTTACAGCTAGAAGCCTGCTTACCAGCAGCCACATCACTTCATAGTGTGGCAGGTAACAAATAAACAGGTTCTTGCCCCAAGGAGTCTTGTCAACTAATTTGGACCTAAAAGCAATATAAAAAGGGTGCACTCTATCTTGCCATGATTATTGCTTATGTATCCCTAAACTTGAAGAAGCAGAAGGGGCAAATCCATGATGTTCATGGAATGGTAAAAAAAAGGCTAATGCTCTAGGCCTAATTAAAAAAGAAAAAGGCATCAGTATAATGGGAGCTCTTTTTTCCTTGTTGGAAACGCTTGTTTGGGTAGTTCTGCTTGTTCTTTTCACTGCAACTTAACATTTGAATGGTATTGTTCGGAAAGAGCAATTTGAGAAAGCCCTGGTAAGAAAATCTCTGTATTGTGAAAATGTGTTAATTGCTGCTACTTGTATTCCAGAGGTGGTGATATCTTCATCTCTCTCATTGTGGTCCCTCTGGACACTTTTGGATACAGTGAGGGGGAGAGGCCTTTGGATTTGATTCATGTGCGTTTTCTGGTTTGTGCATTTGTTAACCCACCTCTTTTCCCTCCCTCCCCCAGTTTGGAGGCATGTGGTGAACAGTAATAAATTAAAGGGTAGGAAGAACTGAAAAATAAGTCATCTTGAGAAGGGAGAACACTTCTAAAACGAATCAGAAAAAAGTAAACTTGAAGCCACAGACTCATTTTCCCAATCCCATGTTCTGTCTCATAGTCTTTATTGGTTGGTAACATGCCCCATAATGTTTCCAATGCTGACAAATAGCCAAAGATATTTTTGGATTAAGTTTTATTGCTTTTCTGTTGACAAAGCTACTTTGAAAACAGCTTTGTCTCATTCTCACTGTAACTGTGGAGTCTTAGAAGTTTGAAAACCCTTGCAGATGTTTAAAGCTTATTTCTGTGAGAAGCAGGCTGCAGTTCTGAGCCCTTAAACTTTCTTTGCTTTTACCCAAAGGTGTTCTGGGTCCAAGGTAGTCTTTGGCCTTGAGCTGAGAGCTGTATATTTGTATGATGTCATGCAGCAGGGAGGGGGAAAAGCCTATATGTGGCTAAGAGACTTGCCTGTTGCTCTTATGGTCAGCTTTTGAAGACTTGATGGGACCATCATTCTGCTTTATACAGGAAAACTCACTTGGATGCCTGCACTTCTGTGTAATTTTTACATTAACTACTTGGAAGTGGTGCAGTCTGTCTTGCCCTGAAGTGCTGCTCTTGGTGTGTCCTTCACTTGCCTTCTTCCAGGTTGGTCACTGACTCAGGGATAAATCTTGGGTTGAATATTCTTTCTTTTGCCTGATCCAGTTTCAAAGGAAATTTCTTCCTCCCAGAGACTGTGGCTGTTCTATCCACTGCCAAGGCTACTGTTATGAAGTGTGGGTCTTGCCTTGCCACCTGTAGTCTAGCTCTGCTGTAGAAACTTAAAATAATGCAAGTGGCTGCTACAGAAGCAAATGGTGCAGCTGACATCCTCAGGTCAGTGCAGAGCCATTCAAGTACTGTCTTTTTGTCAAACTCCTAATTCTGGTTAACATACTTAAAATAATGTGGTACTTCCAGGGTGATCTAACACAGCAGTTCACAGATAAGCTTCTATTCTTCTGGGAAGAAGTTTGGCAAGAAATGGGAGAAATGTCTGGTTTACCACACTGGTTGTTGTTCCATTTTAAATATTGATTGTGAGTGGGAGAATAATTCTCCAGATCTCTTCTAGAGCTAGGTCTCTGCCACACCTGATCATTGTTAGTAGAACTTAAAATTAACTGCCTTGCTTTACAGCTTAGGATGTTGGAATGCATGCTGATTAAATGTATTCTGTATATGGTGCTTGTTTTAAGCTTTAGAAACACTCTTTAGGTTGACCTAGGAAGAATTAAACCTCTGAGCAGCAAGCCCTTTTGTGCAGAATGAAAGAAAACCCCAGCTCTTCTTAATGACTGGGGAAGAGAGATTGGTTTGGGCTTTTTTTTTTTTTTGCCACTGTGTGACAATCAAATCGCTTTCAGGTTTTTTGGCATTTTCAGGAGGGATGTGTGATAGTTAAGGGTTATGTGGCTTTACACTCTTACAAGCAGTAGCTGTAGAAATTACTGCCACCTTTTTGGTCATAAGCTCTTCTGATGAGAGGACCCATTAGCACAATTCATCAACTTCAGGATGGTTAAGGATGTGATTGTGTCTAAATGTGAGTTAAATGCAGAAGTTGGCTCTGTAGTGAATCACGACAGGTTTGCTGTTCCCTGTATATAGGGTGCAGAGAGGCTGGTGCTTGGCAGTGATATATGATAGTCTGCTAAAGTAATTTCTTAAAAGCTGCAGAAAATGAACTTAAAAGCAATCACTTTATATTGGACCTAGACTGACTTGCATGCAAGTAGGTGTTCAGAGCCAGGTTACTGTTTCTATACTAGAGGGTTTTCTCTCAGTTTGTGTCTCTAGGACCCCTTGGTCTATAGGTCTGAAGCAGTACAAGGAGGGTGTTGTTGGTGTGGGGAAGGGGTGGGGGGAGGAGGAAGGTTCTTTGCTTATGCTTAACATATGCAGATTCTTGATTTCTGTTTCTTATTCAAGCTATCAGACAATGGAAGAGCCTACAGTGGGGTCATACCTTGGGGAAAGAGGGGAGCTGAAAGTGTTACTGCAATTATAAAATATGTCTTCAGCATCTTAATATCTGCTGCAAGATAATCACATACATATGTGCTTATCTAAGTACAAAGTACAACCCTGTCAGCTAGAGAGTTTCAATTTCAGTGCTGATTTTCCTGGCTGCTGTCAGTCTAGGCCATACAATTGATGTGAATTTTTCCCCATGTAAATAGACAAAAATATTCTCATCTGCCATTCACATACTTCAGAAATACAGTTCATTGGCCCATATTGTGCCTTCTCTGTGCTAGGGATGAACTTAATTCTTCTTATGTGTGAAAGATATCTGCAATTTAAATGACTAATTGCATTGTAGCTTTAGGCTGAACATATTGGTAACGTGCAAATGTTGATGACATGTGAAGGGTCAAGAGATTTATAATTTAGTTGACAATACATTGCTTAAAATGAAGTGGCAAAGAGCCAGAAAATTTCAGCTTAATAATTGTCTATTAACTAACATGACATATTTGTATAGTATTCATTACCTCCAGGTACAGATTAAGCATCTGATGTACCCATACGAAGTGACATGCGTACATGAATCTTGGGCATAATAGTGAATAAACTGACATTACATTTGCAGTAATTTGTTTCAATATGTAAAACATGTTGTTGCCTACTTTTGAAAGGACTTGTAGGAATGTTGCAATGAAATCCGAGGAAAAATGTGTAGTTGAATAGAGTTCTCTATTGGATAGATCTGACAGCTTCATGCTGCAGATAACATCATAAATATACATGTTTGTTTTCAGCTCCATGAGAAGCAGCCTGGAAAAAGATCTAAAACCTTTCAGTCATTGGATTGATCTACCCTAATGGTCTATAAGGTTAAAAAGACCCCAGCCCTCCCAAATCCCAACCACTTAATGCAACCAACTTTATTTTTAAAAAAGAATCATGTGACTTTTGAGTAATGTGATATTTAGTATTGTGAATGTGGGAGTGTTTCTGTTAGGCTAAAGTTTGTTAGAAAAGGGAGCATCAGTAGGCTGGCTTGTAACCGAAGTATTATCAACTTCTTTCACTTTGTTTTCTCAGGCTTAAATTAGGCACTTACTTGTATGAGCAAAACTGGCACAATTCTGACAGGGTCTCTTTGTTCCCCCTTGCTGCTGAGGGAGACCCAGGAAAAGTGTTTTTTGTGCTCCACAATGTGTTAATGGCTTTGTAACCTTTTTTCCTACTGTGAGACAGGAATGTGTCCTGTGTTTTACAGCTGAGAACCTGCCATACAGGGTACACTAGATACCCAACCTCAGTGTGACCACCGGTGACAGAGCTGGGGATTGAACCTGGATGCTTTTGGCTCTGACTCGCTAGGTGCTCTTACCACCTTCTGACAATGTCTCTGCTGCACACAGCTGTAATATTTCAGTGTTTTGAGATGTCATTGAAAACTCTAGTGACTTTGCTTCCTTCTGCTGGTGGTGTTCTTTATAATGTGCAGCAGAGCTGCAATGACAGTTCGCTCTCTTATGATCTTAGCTCTGGGACTGCGATATGTTTGTGCCACACCAGAAGCTGAAATGAGAACTCTTGGCTGGACTTTTGACTGAACACTTTGCTCCCTTAAAGTGTCCCCCTCTCAAGAGTTTAAAGTTTTGCTATTGATTGGTGTGAAGCTACTGAATTTGAGAAGGGAGCCAGGAGCAGTTCACTGAGCCTCACCTGAACTTCATGGGAGGGAAGCTGTCTGCTGACCCCTCTGAACTTTGTTTCAGGGCTTGTGGAGTACCTGTGTGCAACTTTGATATCCTTCCTTGTTAATATTTGTGATGCAGACTTGCAGGTAACATACTCCAGGTACCTCGGAGACTAAGGAATAAGGTGGTGATGGTAGCGCTGTTAACTTAAGAGCCTTGTGCAAGCTGTGGCTCTGTATCAACTTCGCTCTTGCCTTTTCAGAGTTGGTATTTAATTCTCAGTCCAGCCACTGGAGAGAGCTCTAGAGATCTTAAAACAGGTTTCAAGAGCAACCTCTCAACAAAACTAGCTGCACAACAGGCATGGCACTACAAGAGGAGCTCCACGGTATATTCTGCTGCCCAGATCAGTGACAGTAACTGATCTCTGTCAGCTGTGTATAAAAGGCTCTAAGGATGAAGAAAGGGCAACAGCATATTGCTTTGACAAAGTTGCTTGACTCTGAGGATAGGCCAAAAGCAGGACTGCTACTATTGTGTCCTCCTGGGGCTGTTTCTAAGCCAGCTGGGTTTTTTTTGTTGCTACGAAGGGTGATTTCCAGTGCCATTGCCACAGCACCTTACCTGGCATATGAACAGGGTCTATCAGCTGTTGATATCCAGGTTGACTGGATATCTCTGCTGGTAGTCGCCCTTCCTGGGCTACATGTCTCTGTCATTTCTCTTTCAGAAGGAAAGCGGGGTGCTGGGGGTTCAGTGAAAGTTAGGAACTTCAGGATATGGCTGACATCAGTTGCTAGTTAAGGCACTAATAATTAGATGTTGCAGGACGGGGACTGCAGGCTGGTGGCAGCACCCTTTGCTAACACTGGATCTACGGGGATACACTTTATATTCGC
>JAVHNF010042062.1:0-10021 GCA_034783455.1 Micropsitta finschii
ATGTGGGCTAGAGCGGGTTGTTGGGAAGTCTGACTGTAGCTCTAAGCTTTGGAACACAGGTTATGAGTAGTGTTCTCCCTCTGGGGACCTATATCATCACACAGGTCCTAATTACAGTGCTGTTTTGACATCAGTCACAGAGATCATTGCAAATGACACTGATAACACCTCATACTCCTGGCTTTGGTTCTCACTTGGCAATGTTCTTGTCATCCCCAGTGCTCCTGGGACCCACGCTGCCTTCTCTGTATTGCTGTGTTGCTTGAGAATGTTTGATGTGTCCAAGTCCTTGAGTTTTGCCTGTGTAGCTTTTGTAAAGGAATGCTTCTGCTCTTTCATTCTCCCAGCTAGCTTGCCAGGCAGCCAAGTGGCAATCTGTGATAGAGATCATCATTAGCTGCTCTCTGACGGTGATGAATGACCCTGGGAAATCTTGTTGTTAAAGGCAATACCTGCTCTTCCTGTTCTCTTTCAACCTTCACATCAGTTATCCTTTAAAGAAGTTAAAGAGGAAGGAGGGTGGTCCAGCTCTGTGTTGAGCTGGGAAGTGATTTCCTCATCCCTGTCACCACACAGTGGAAGGCCACCCTTTTCTGCCTTATGAGTGTCAGAAGCAACATCCATTCCTGGGCTTGAAATTCTCAGCTGTCACATTGATGGGAGCCAAGTGATGTGCCAGCGTTATGCCACTCAGTTGTTCCTCCAGCAGAGCCCTGTGCAGATTGCCAACTCAGCTGTGACCAAACACTGGGTTTCAATTTGGTCTCTTTCTGCTTTTAAGAAATTGTTTTTTTTGTTGTGGACTTGGAGTCTGGGATGTGACTTTCGGGAATACTTGGATGGAATCCTGCCTATCTGGAGGAACACACAAATCTGTGAGTGGCTTGCACTGATTTAGGGCAAGGCTTGTGAACAGGGGTACTTCAAGTGAGCTTCTCCCATCCCTAGGTCTCTGCTCAGTACCTTCAGTCAGGGATGTCCTGTGCTGTCAGCAAAAGGTTGAACAAGGTGGGAGAATTGTGTAAACAAGCCCCAGCATCTAAGCTGTGGCAAAGCAGCTCATGTTCTGCAGTGTCTCTTCTGAACCACACCATATGGCCAAACCCAGCACCTTCAGCTTGTCAGCAGTAATTTGCTGGCTCAGGAGCGCCTGAATCTTCTTTTCTGGTATTAAGACATGAATAGTACGTACTTGCCAAGGTGGTGCAGGCCCAGGCATGCTGCATGCGTGTCAGCAGGGAGGAGGGTAATATCTGGGGGCTGAAGGGTAGAAGATTGTGCATCGTGGATGGGATGGTTTGGAGCCCATTTGAATGGGCAGAGATGTGCTCTGTGGGATCCATCTTCTGCTCTTCCCCTGTGTGAGAACTGCTCCAACCATTTCTGGAACTTGCAAAGCTTCCCAGGTGGCAGATGGGCGAGACCCCTTTGGAATCTGTCAAACCAAGGAGTGCTTCTGCCCTGAAGTGGCCCTCTTTTGGAGAAACCCTTGGCTCTGCACCTGACAAAGAGAGGAAGTCTTTCTGCTCTTGTATCTAAAAGGCACCAACAGGAATAGCTGGCGCAACCCCAGAGGCAAAGTGTTTTGGGAAGCGAGCAATTCAGAAAGGAGGGAGCTGCCTTGTACCATCTCATGGGATCTTCTAGGGCCCTTTTTCTTTGAGCAGTACAGAAAGTATGTGAGTGAACCAAGACACTCTTGTTCCTGGATTTCAGCTGTGGACTCTCCTGTCTGCTACCTGAAGCCAACAGCAGACAGAGGACATTGTATTTCTTAGTGGAAAGAAGACATTACTTTCTCTAGGTCTCTGGAAAGAAAAGCAATTCTCCTTTCAGTGACAGCAGAGAGAACAAATACCCCAGATAAACACAGCTCGAGATCCCAAAAACTTAATGGTAAGGTTACCCATGTGGACGGGGTGAAGACTGGAGCGCAGTGCGCTCTGTACAGACACAGGAATGCCATCAGCATCTTTAAAACTCCAGATCCTGCCTATGAACTTGAGGGAGAGACCTGTCTGCAAGATTGTGCCAAGCAGACCCCAGTCCCGCTGCCTCCTGCTGCCAGTGGGACTGGAGCTCTGCCTCTATGTCCAGAAAATGCACAACCTGCAGAAGAAGAGGTGGGTGAGGGCTCAGGTGTTGCTGCGGGGGGAACAGGGGCTGCAACTGGAGTCTCTTATTGATGGGTTTCTCCTGTTGTGGGTTTTCCCTTTGTCAGTCTATCAAGGTGGGTCAGGTTGGCTCCATTGAACAGCAAATTCCTATAGTCACCTTTCTGATGGACAGTGGAACTGTGGTCTTTAGAAGCTGTTGTATGTGGAGTGATTTTAGTGTGCCCAAGCTTCTTCATTGACCTTTAGTTGGTTCCTCTGCCTTTGGCGTTGTGTTTCTGGTTGCTTTTAAGCCTGCAGTGACTGAGCTGCATGCAGAGTTGCTTCCCAAACCAGCCCTGGCTGTGGGGCCCTGAGGATGTGGGAAGGGCAGGTGGGGTTTAGGAGTGGGTTTCTATTAATAACTGCTATCCTGGAGCCTTGTCCCTTCCCATGGCAGCAGCATGATGCCGAGGAAAAGCCTCCTCTCCCTTCCCCTTGTTTGTGTTGTCCCAGCCTGAGCACTGATGTTAATCAGATCAGGCAGGTTCTCTGCAGGGCAAACAGTCCAAGGACAAGCAGACTGTAGCTAAAGGCTGTGTCACTGGGAGGGCATGGCTCTGTCCTGTGCTGAGCAGCTACTATGGGAGCACCAGGAGAGCACCCAGAGAGTGTGTGTGAAACTGTGTGAGTGTATTGGTATGTGGCCCCGGGGCACAGATTTCACTTCTGGTGGTTTCCACTGACAAATATGGCCCGAGGGAGATGCCGCCCTTGGAGGTGGAGCTGGGTTGTGTTGCTGAAGGGTTTTCTGTGCTGAGGGGAAGGGAGCCCTCACTTCAAGCTATTCGAATCGCACAAGTTTGGTTGGAGCTAGTCTGCAATGCCAAGAGTCAGGAAATTGGTCTCCAGCTCGGTTTTCAGGCTGTTTACAGGGGGTGAACTCAGTTTCTTAAAGAGAACCTGGATGTTGGGAAGAGTTTTGCTTGTGTTGAAATTTGAACTGGTTGTTTTGGAATTTGCTTCTGTCTGCCATCCTCTAACTGGAATCCACAGTTAATTCCTGGGACAGTGGCTCTTTCCTGCACCTCAGCTGCCTGAATTTAATCTTGCTGATGTGAGTACAATGTGTTCCTCGTCTGTCTTCAGTCCCAGTCAGCAGAGCTTTGTCAGTACCTGATGATGACACTGGATAACTGCTCTAGTGATCTGCAAACCATGAGCGTGTCTAGGGACTGATGGAGCTTTGGCATCACCTCCAAATGGGTCCCTCTAATTCACCATGCTGTAGCAGAAGCTCATTCTTACTAACTTCCATGTGGTCTGGCAAGAGGATCAGCAGAGAGAAGTCAAACGTTTTAGTACTGACAGCCTGAATATTCCTATTTCCCCTATGAAACAGAAGCTGAGGGACTGATGCTGCACTGGCACTGTGAGCAGCCTCTGTGCAAGTGAAATAGCCACCCAAATGGGGCTTCACAGTGAGCTTGAAATCAGATATTTGTGGGGGAGTTTGAGGTGGGAGCCCAGATGAGCTGCCTCAGTCCTGTTCTCCCTTGTGATACTCGGTGGGTTTGGGGACAAATGAGCAGTGAGACACGAGAGGTCACAAGGGTGTTTGGAGAGAGCGTCCCAGACCAGCTCTTTCACCATTTTTGTGTTCATTGTTCTGTTTTTGGACAGTCCTTGTGGGTTTTCCTGATCTGGAGGATGCTATTTGGTTGCCAAGCATTGGGTGTTTGGAGCCATACGGAGCCAGCTCAGCAGGGAGGTTGCCAGACAAATGGGATTGGATTTTAGGCAGTTTATGCACTGCTCACAGAGGAACTGGCTTTGTTTCCTGGCAGCTGAGAAAACACCATCCTTCCTGTTTGTAGGAAAAATATATCAGGAATTGGCATTTTACATGTGCATCTCCCCATGCCCCTTGGCAGCAGGCAGAGGCAGTGCTGGTTGTGGGCTTGGCCAGAAGATGCTGGAGCACAGCCCTGGAGCAGGAGGAGCTCTGCCCTCAAGTCAGTGGGCACAGGATGTGTGTGTGGGGGCACAGTGGCAGGTTGTACCCTCAGGGAGAGGAGCCAGAGCAGCACAGGGTGCCCCGGCTTGGCCAGCACACCTCAGCCTTGGTCTACAGAGACTGGTTGCAGGGGCTGGGCTCATCATAAGCATGGTGTGGGGGGAAGCATCTTCTAAGGCTCAGCAGGAACCTGCTATGGGAGATGTCAGCTGGGCTGCTGCTACCACAGTGACAATGAGCAAGTTTTTCTTTTGGTGTGGGTACCACAGTCAGACTTCCTGCAGGGGCTCTCTGCCTGAGAACAGAGCAGAAACCACCTTTGGACACTATCTTCTGTCTGCCCCTTGCTTTGCTGACTGGACAAGTGAGCTGTGATTTCCCTGAGCAGGTGTCCACCTTTGACCGAGAGGGTTTTGCCTTTTAAAAAGCCATTGAGCAGAAATGAAAAAGCCAAAAAGAGCCAAGAGAAGTGTCTGAGCAGAGGAGCAGGAACATGCTGTGTCCATCTGCCTCGGGAAAGGGCTGGCTTTGCAGGAGCTTTCAAACACATGCTCTGCCCCTTCTGAGAACTTTGGGTACATGTGGTCTAGTGGGGACAGCTGTCACTTGGAGATCACTTGGAGGAGCACAATGCTTGAAGCAGCATCCCTGGTCTCACTCCTCTGCTGGCTCACACTGTGCTTCCACTGACAGCACAGCATGTGCCATTGCCAAAGGTGATGAGAAACAGGAGGGAGGGAAGCTGGGCTGGAGGCTGATGTGCAGTGTGCCTGTGGAAAAAGTGACAGCAGCAGAGGTAATGAGAAGCAGACAAGAAGCACTGGAAGCTGCTCAGCCAAGGAATTCTGCACAGTCCAGGGTTTCCTCTGGCATCCAAGAAAAATGCGCTACGCTTTGGCTACCCTCTCTGTTACCCCAGGAAGGTGGTGCAGGCATGGACAGTCTGGGTACGTGGCTTCTGCAAATGCCGTGTTGCTCTTGTCATGTGTGTGCATCTTGAGAGCCACAAGCTCTGAGTTTCTTGTCCAGATTCCTACTGGGAAGCCAGGGGCTGCCTCTGGCCACTTGCAGATGTGCTCTGTGAATCCGGATGTGTCTCATACCTCCTAGACTGGTTTTTCAGGGGGGCTGAATGCCCACCATATCCACTGGAAGCTGGTATCTACAGCACAGAGGTGTGTAAGCTTCATATCCCTGAGCTGTTGTCACCTCAGACCGTATTTAACCTGGGGTTTGGGGCTGAATGCAGAGAGGCAGCTGCAGGTTTCTTTTCCTGGTGCAGTGAGTAAATTAAAGGTGTACAGTGAAGGACACCATTGCACATAGTGTGGGGCACTGAGGCCAGCTCCTCAAGAACTGATGGTCTTGCTTTTGGCAGAATGGAGGCGTCCTGCCTGGAGCTGGCCCTGGAAGGAGAGCGCTTGTGCAAGGCTGGGGACTTCAAGGCTGGGGCAGCCTTCTTTGAAGCAGCGGTGCAGGTGGGGACAGAGGACCTGAAGACTCTCAGTGCCATCTACAGCCAGCTGGGCAATGCCTATTTCTACCTAAAGGAGTACTCCAAAGCCCTGGAATACCATAAACACGACCTTACCCTGGCCAGGTAAGCATGTCAGCAGTGCTTTATCCTCATCAGATGAGCACAGGCTCATCTATGGGGTCCGAACCCAGCAGCCTGAGGTAATCTGCCCCAGAAATAAGCATCCAAAACTAGCTCTGAAGCATGGGGTGAATGTCCTTTGGAGAGCTTGGGAGGCAACCGGAATGGGCCAGCCACCTTCAGAGCAGAGTGGTGGAGATAGGGATGTGAATGTAAGGATGTGGAGCAAGAGCAGAGCAGTGTCCAGTTCTCCTATCCCCAGGTACTCATTGTAAGTACACCTGAAGTCATTAGAGCAGTTCACCTCATCCAGCAAAACTGGGAACAAGGATCTGTCCTCATAAAAGAAAGAGCCTGTATGAAGCACTCCAGCCCAGGGGGGTGTGCTGGAAGCTGCTGGATGTGGTGTACATGCCATGCAGTGCTTGCTGCAGCTTCAATTCTGCTCCAACAGCTGGTGCATAAAAGGTCTGGAGCTCTTTAACACCTCTTCCTTCCTCCCATCATCTTCTATGTAGAACCATTGGGGACCGCATTGGAGAAGCCAAAGCAAGTGGCAACCTTGGGAACACACTGAAAATACTCGGGCAGTTTGATGAAGCTGTTGTTTGTTGCCAGAGACACTTGGACATTTCTCAGGAGCAGGGAGACAAGGTAATGGGTTCATAGCATCCAACAGGAAATATTCCCTAGCTCTAAAAATAACCTGCCTGCAAGTCAGTAAATGTGATAAGGTGAAGGTGGGCTTTGGGAGGAGGTGGAGTGTAAAGCTCTTCCTTCTGGCTGCCATCACAGGTCTCATGCTGCTCACAGCAACAGCTGCCATGACAGTGAAGATGGGAGAGGAAAATGTGGCTTTGGCCATCTCTGCCCAGCAATGGAAAAGTCCATATGGGGATGTGAAGTGTAATACCTTGCTGCTCCCTGTTCTTCCTCCCTTTAGGTAGGTGAAGCCAGAGCACTCTATAATATAGGAAATGTTTACCATGCAAAGGGAAAGCACTTATCTTGGAACATGGCCCAAGACCCAGGCTACCTGCCTCAAGAAGTCAAGGAGACTCTACAGAAAGCTTCAGAATATTATGAGTAAGTATTTAAGCTTGGCCAGCCCTTTCTCCTGAAGGGAACAAGGCTGGTCAGGCGTCAGTGATTGCTAGCATACACACAGGTACTCCTTGGTTCAGCTTCTGCTCAGATCATGATCTGAACTTGTGGTGCCCCTGTTCTGCTGACAGCTTTCAGGTTACCTGAGCTCTGATAACCACTGGGCTGATGAGAGCTGCAGCTGTGCAAGATGACAACTTTTGCTGGGTCCTGTTGGAAGTGTTTCTCACAGGGGGATTTGTTTCCTGGACCACTGAGGATGTGGTAGCTCTGGAAGATGTTTGCTGCAAAGAATGAGTCTGTGGGCTCAGCGCTGTTAAAACTCAGGCAGCTGAATGGGATTTTATATGTTGTAGTGAATGAGGAAGATTCCCCTGAGATGCCAAGTTAAAATGGCAAATTCATCTTGAGAAAGGTGAGAGAGGGGATGCAGACTTTTATAGAATTAGAGCTAAAATTCACCCTGGCATTGCCTTGCTAAAACCCACTGTAGTTTAAAGTATGATCATGCAATTAAGGTCAGTAGTCTGCTCCCTCTCCGAGCTGTATTTGGAAGCTATGCTATCAGCTCCTGTAGCCCAGCTGCTCTCTGCTGGCCTTGATGAGAATGGATCCCTGGGCGTCTCCATCACTGGGACCACAAAGGCCCGGGGAAAGAGGCTTTCACTTGAAGTCCTGCTTGTCCTTGTCGTGGATCTGTAGTTTATCTTGCTTGTACCATGCTTCACTTTCCTGAAGAATCTCTAAGATCAGCCTGTCCCACGCAGGAAAGTTGTCAGCAGACTTCTGGGCAAATGTTTTTCTCCTCCTACTTCAGAGTTTTGCTTCAATAATGCTGGGGGTTTAGGAGCCTTTTTAGATGGAGTGACAAGATCTCATCTCCATCCTCTCCTATCTGAGGATATGATAGCGCCTATATATAACTCGCCATCCTTTTTCCTGAGAATGGTGCATGTAGCACAGGCAGTGGGTAGGTTTGTGCTGGCTGAGAGCTCTGTGTGTGCTGTATGTGTAAAGGGTAGAAAAAACAAGGTAAAAAAAGTTGCTGAGATGCTCCATGAACAGAGCCCTGGCATGGGACTGGATCTTGCCTCTCTCCCCAGGTTTGTCCGTGTCATGCTGTAGATAATCTCCTTTCTCCTGTGCTCCTGGTTCTCCCCTGCACAGTGAGGTGGTTCTTTCTTATTTAAGGTGGGATCCTGCCAGCCCATGTGTGTGTGAGGACTTGTGAGTGCCTGGACACAGCCATAGATTATGTGAGGTCAAGAGAGCAGTAGGGACTTACACCACTGGATCTACACAAGCTCCTGGAGCTGCAGCTGCTGTGGCTCACCAGACCTTCACCTGCCAAGGGGTGGCTGTGCACAGGATGGGTGGCTGGGGATGGGAAATGCTTTCTCCAGGGTTAGCTGTCCTTATAGTGTGGGTTTCTCTGCTGCGTCTCCTGCAGAGATTTGCTTGTTCTCACCAGATATTACTGCTCTGGTTTCTTTCAGGAAGAACCTGTCCCTGGTGAAGGAGCTGGGAGACAGAGCTGCCCAGGGCCGTGCTTATGGCAACCTTGGCAACACCCAGTACTTGCTTGGCAACTTCAGTGAAGCTATAGCCTTCCACAAGGAGGTAGGAGACTGCTGTGCCTTCTCCGTGGGTCCAGGGGCTGCAACTGGATGTTAGGGAGCAGCTTTTCTTCTCACCACAGCCCAGGAAGTCCTGTGTGTACCCCTGGGTCTGGCCCTGTTGCACTAACTCATGTTGAGGAACACCTTAAACCAGTCACCATTAGCACCTGATGAACAGCTTGAGGGAGGGGGGCTGTTGGCTTGGAAACCAAAGGAAGTACCCAAGGGCAAGTTGCAGCTGGGCCTGGCAAAGCTTTTCTGCTCTTAATTTGTATCCTCCTAGATTTTATAAATGCAAGCCATGAATTTAATTAAGCTGCTGGAAGAGCAATTGATCAGGAGCAAATGATGCTTGTAGAACATAACTCTCTGTAAAGCTTTGCAGAGGGGGAGGTGACACAGTCCCTGCCCCAATTCAAATGTAATTCAGCTCCTATTTCAGTTTCCTTGCAGTGGAGGGTACTCAGCAACTTGGAATGTCAGTCCTATCACAGCTCTTGTGATTCTTAAATGCTGGGCACAGCAGTCAGCAGTGCTGTGGGAGAAGGGGCTTGGAGAAGGGCAGGAAAACTCTAGTTTGGACCTGCATGTTAGTCTGATCAACCACATCCCTTCACAGCCTGACCTACAGCTCTATGTTCTTCTGTTTATTCACCCATTGAAGTATGTGTGTAGCACCTTTTGCATTTTAGGTAGAGAGATGAGTATGGGACAGGCTGGAGTAGGACTTAGAGGAGGATGTGATATTGCTACCGCTATTCAAAAGGCCCTTTCTGATGCTGAATTGCAAAAGAGGGAGCTTTCCTGCTGCATCCAGCCCTAGCAGAGTGTGCACTGCTACCTTGGTGGGTGGGAGCCTTGCAAACCAAGATTAATCTCCCAGAAACATTGCTGTGTAACAGAAACCTGGTAGTGTCCAACCTGTCCTCAGCAAACTGTGTCTGCTGCAGCGACTCGCTATTGCCAAGGAGTTTGGGGACAAGGCAGCCGAGCGGAGAGCATACAGCAACCTGGGCAACGCACACATCTTCCTTGGGAGGTTTGACATCTCTGCTGAGTACTACAAGTAAGTGACAGGGGCTGAGGCAGACTCAGAGCATGTGTGCCCTGGAAATCTTGACCTGTTGCGCTGAATTCACAAGGCTGAGGGGGATGTGACAAGGGACCTGGAGGCCAATTGCATGTATGGTGCTCAGCAGTGATGAGTAATGCAGCCACTTGATAGCACTGTGTAACAGGCACCGACCTCAATGCAGTACGTGCTAAAGTGGTGACTTTCCTGTCACCTTGCAAAAATGCCCTGTGGTAACCAGGTCTCTTCATTCCCACTTGTTCCATGTAGGAAAACACTCCAGCTCTCCAGACAACTCAAAGATCAAGCAGTAGAAGCCCAGGCATGCTACAGTCTTGGAAACACATACACGCTGCTTCAAGACTATGAAAGAGCCATCGAGTACCATCTAAAACACCTGGTGATAGCACAGGAGCTGGGAGACAGGTAAAGAACTGCCTCAGGAGATGGTGCCTCTGCCCTGGTGGGTTCAGAGCACTGACCATTCCCTGTTGATGGCACTGTTATCTGCTGCTGGAG
>JAVHNF010042076.1:21121-32665 GCA_034783455.1 Micropsitta finschii
AGGAAAGCGGTTGGGGGGGCTCGCGGTTCCCCGCTGTGCTGTGCTGTGCTGTGCTGTGCCGTGCCGTGCCGTGCCGTGCCGTGCCCTGCCGCACTCACCCGTGCGCTCTGCGGGAGATGATACCGGCAGAGCGTGTGGTCCAGGTCGAAGCCCACCACGTCGCAGTCAGCCAGGGAGAAGTACTGCTGCATTGCCGAGCCGCCGCCGGGGGGAGGCGGGCGGAGGAGGAAGGAGCAAGGGCGGTGCTTCCTGCACCGCGGGGCGGGGCGCGGGGAGGCCCTGCCGCTCTGCGGGTCCGCTGTAACTTGTGGGGTGTGTGGGGTTGTTCGTGGAGGTGTGGGGCGGTGATGCTCGCTCCGCCCCATCAGGCCGTCAGTGTCCGGGGTGCTTGATGGGAGAGCGCCCGGCATCTAGCCTGGGGGTTAAAAAGGCGGGTGTAGAGCAGTTGGGTGGAGGCGTGTTTAAGTGCTTGGATTTGAAAGGCGCGTTTCTTACGTAGCCATCGTGTGCTTGGGAAGGGATGTGAGAGCGGAGTGGCTCCATTCAGGTCAGCCCTGTCTGCAAGTCGTCGGTGCGGGGCAGCCGGAGGGTCACTGCTGGGAGCCGGTGAGCCGGGGCAGGAGAGGAGAGGAGTCGAGTCGAGTCAGGTTTGTGTTAGATGGTGAGAGGGTAGCCACACCGTAAGGGCCCTGCTTCATGCAGTCTTATGCGAGTAGACCAGCATGGCTGCTACTTCATTATCCAAGTCCCTGCAGGGTGTAAGCAATACTAGACGCTATGAGCAACACTATACAGTAAAGCATACTATACATTGAGCTCTGGCAAAACCCAAACTGTGGAGGTAACTAACTAGCTTTTAATTTATTGACAGCTTTGATAGGCAAAAAAAAAAAGGTGTAACATGAAGAATGGTACAACTCCCTACGGGTGACATTAACAAATGGGTGTTTTAGTAGGTACCGATCCAGCAAGTATTACCATATCACAATTAGAAAGGCAGTGTTGTGTTTGGAGGAAAGTGAACAGATGAGAGTTACATTGACTTAATTCTGTTCTCTGTGGTTGGACTTGAAGATAGTGGCTTGTTAAGGCCAGGGTCAGGATGCTTAAATAGCTGGGCTTAACAGCCTTGTTTGCAGGACATCCTGATTCTTTTCTACAATTCTTTTCTCTTTGTAGACCAATGACACTATAGAAACTTTGGTTTGATTCACAAAAGGTGAAAAACACCTAGTTCAATTACTGTGCAAATAAATATTTATTGGTTTTAATTCTTGTATGGTTATAACTAGACTAAAGAGAGCCCAAACATACTTGAATTGAGAGCAGTTGTTATAAAACATTGAATGCAAATCATCTTTTTTAGTGTTGCCTTCCTGTGCGCAGCTGTATGGTGTTTTGCAGGTGCGTAAGTTGGGGTGCATAACAGTAGCAGCAGTGCAGAGCAGCAGTTTTTGATTACACAATAAATAAACAATAATTATGTTTTGATTATATCAAATTATTTGATTTTTTGCAGGATGGTTCAATGATAATTTGGTATTCCAGAGCAAAATGCTTTTGAAAATACTTTCAAGTAGTTGACTGAGATACAGTGTACTTGTATATTAAAATTCAGTTTGCTGTGCTCAGGTAGACACAGATGAGAGAAATTTAAATAGCATGACCTATCACATATGTTTAAAAATGCTACAGAGAAGTTCAGTATCAGATTAGAAAGTGGACTAGATGGGAAAATACATAGAAATAAGGAATGAAAATTCACTAATGCTAATAGTATGGCAGGATGAGCACTTCAGGTGTCAGAGCAAGAAAAAAATAGATTGCATAATTTTACCTCAGCCTGTTGTAGAGCAGCTTCTTTTAAAAGTTCAGTACCTCCCACTGACATTAATATACCTTCTAATGCTGTTGTGCATATATATGCCACCACACGTTATATATGTATTGTATGTTATATGCATTTTAGCTATATATTAAATAAATTTATGCATATATGCTTAAATAGAACTAAATTACCAGGCATGAAACCTGAGCAGATACTTTCAGGATCATACCCACAAGAGGGATCTATGCGTCTAAAACATAGCACAAAACCAACACTCTGTAGTGTTAAAACCTCTGGACAGATATTGAAAATCACATATTCATTGACAGAATCATAGGATGTTTTGGTTTGGAAGGGACCTTTAAAGATCATCTAGTCAAACTCTCTTGTCACTCTATTTATTATCAACTGAATATAACCTTGAACACCACACAATTCGATCAGCAGTAATGACAAGCTCTCTTAGAATTTACTACACAAAAGTACTAATCATGTCTAATTTTAAACCACTTTGAGAAACAACCCTTACCAGTGGAGAGATTCAGCAAGTTAAATTTCAGGTATGTGAAGCTGAAGATTAAATTTGAGGTATGACAGCAATAAATATAAAAAAATGTTGATGAATGGAATTCATTTTCAGTTCTGAGAAAAGAGAAGATAAATGAGAGGTATCACCTTCATCTTTAGTATTCATAGCACAAACCTGGTAACAGGAAAGTCTCAGAAGTTTGCTTTCAGCACACAACTCCAAGTTTTATATTTTTTGCCTTTAAAGCGTTACTTTGTCTCTCAGTTTCTTGCTTTCAGGTGAATCCTTTAAACATACTGACATCTCACTCTAGGGCTTTTCTCAGAAAAGAGCTGCCTTTAATCAAAATCCTCTGTAACAACTGAAATACCTTAACGTGTTAACAGCATCCTTTCAGATTATGTTTTCAGCACTGCTTCAGATTTGATGGCACCATGAGCCGCTCAGAGGTGTCCACATAACTGAGGTTGTCCTTTTGGGCTATGAGGCCCTAACTGTTAATATTTTAGGTTTCCCCATGGTTAATTTATGCATCACTGATTATTTTTATAAGTACGTGGTATTAATCCATTGAGTGCTCCCCATGCTCAGCACCCTCACAATTAGCAGCCTGCAGGAAACACGCATGAAGTGCGAGATCTGACATGTCAAAACCTTTTTAGAGACACATGGAAGTGCATTTTGGTTTTCATTGTGCCTCACATCTGCTTTCCATGCAGAAGAGGCTCCTTCCACCATGTAGTTTTAAGGTGCAGGAGGGTACTAACATGCCTTGGAGAGTGAAAGGAATGTAACAGAGCACAGTAACATACATAAAGTCATGAGAACCATAGCAAAATACCTCACATAAATCTTTGCTGTCACACAGAAGGTGCAGGCCTCTTAGCAAGAGAAGTTCTCCAGCTCCTCGCTTTCTTTGTCCTTAAGAGGGCAGCATTACGATACATTGGAGGATCTCCGAGTTTGAATCATCAGCACCTTCATCTATTTTACTTTCCTTAAACTTCGTCTTTATTTTCTAAAGCTATGTAAGCTGACTTTTTCAGTTGTGTTTCATCCTAACTATGCAGTTGCAGCCATTTGCCTATTTAGGAAAAGGTCATAAGAATTTAGTTAAAAAAGAGGAAAAGGTCATAAGAATTTAGTTAAAAAAGAGAAAAAGGCTCCACATATTGCTACAGTATACAGTGTGCTGTGTGAAGATAAAACAAGAATTTAGACAAACAAGAAGCATTTTCATTTTAGACAAGTAACACCTTCTTACACGAAAGTGAGCTGAGAACAATCTATATTTTTCCTTGTTTGTTATTAAAAACAAATGAAAATACTTTTAGAGTAGAATAAGTCAAACCAGAAAGTGCTGGGGTTTTTTGTATAATTTGTTTTAGCACACTGGTAAGAGCTACAGTCTCAGGTTTGCACTTGATTTTGCTTTTAACCCATGAGGCTGTTCGCTACCCAAGTAGATGAGTGCCTTACAGCCCAGTATCCCCATTCTGCACTTGCAGAGTATCTCCATTCTCCTTGAAGCATGATGACTGCTCTCCCCACTGGGATAACTGCATGCTCTTCACAACACAAACTCCCCATCTGAGAACTGTCACTTTGATCCCAGAGTGACAGGAGGACAGAGCCCACATCTCAGGCTCACTGCACTGGCCCAGCTCAGGAAGCTCTGCATGCATGTCTCCTGAGAGCTCCCCTTATCGTCCCCACACTGTGGGGTAGCCCACAGGGAAACACTGCTGTGCTCTGACTTCACTCCCACCTCAGGTATGCCCACGTATTAGCCCTTTTGGTGCTGCCACAGCATACAACTCCTTTAATAACTCCTGAAAAGCCATCCCACAACTCCCATCCTACAGGCAGTTCCTGATAATGAGCCACTACCCTTCTGCTTCCCCTCTTATGCCTGGATCAATAATCAGATTAAAACAATGCAGTTGTTTTGGCATAATGATGCTGTACCTATTAAACTCAAAGGACCAAGGGAGCATAAAGCTAGCTGCATCCCTGACCCCTCAATCATGGCTTGAAAGAAAAGCTCACTAATCATCAGTGGGAGTCACACAGTACAAAACAGGTTTCTGGGATTTTGTGCGAAAGTGTATATTCAGTGGGATTCTTCACATATTTAAACAGGATTGCAGGATTTGGCTCTATGTTTTTAACTTTAGGACACTTAGAAGGAAACACTTGCGTAGAAACCATCAGAGAAATAAGAATATACAGGAGCAGACCTCTGACTTATTACAGATGCTTTATTAGACATAGATCTAACAACTTAATTCATTTCAAGGATAACCTGGTTCTCTGTGAGAGAATGAAAGCTGTCAAGAACACATTTGCTTTGTTAAACAGTCACTGGCATTTACTGTTTCTTTAGTAGACCTTTAAAAATTTATCAAAATGGTATGTAGTCCTCAAGGCATCCCTCTGTGACATACAGGGTTCCTTGTTTCTAGGTAGAGAATCCTGGTGAGCAAGCTTGACTAATGATTGGGATTTAGGTTTAGCTTAAAGAGATTTCAGAAGTTTTACTGTTTACTGTGTTGTTTAATAGCCTTTTTATATGGCATAAGATATGTACACATTAACTTTTTCAGCAGAATCATGCACATACAATTTATAGTATCCTGCCGGGAGTACTGATTACATCTGGCACCTTGGTAATATAGTGGTTACATTCTCTGTCTCACCAGCATAGAAATGAGACTCATGCTGCTAAAGATTCAAGATTCTCCAAACTATACCCAGGAGATCACTAAAAGGTTAAACAAAGAGTAATCTACTAGGCTCTGAGAATCCTTCAGAAGCCTGCTTATTGTCCTTATCATCTCTCTCAGATCTTGTAATCTAACTTAGGCTGTTCCCATGCAACATGAAAGAAGGAAATGAAAATCAATGATTTTGGCAGTGTGATTAATAGCCATGACTGATTTCTGGACCCTTAGTGAGTATATATTTTAAAACTCGGAATAGTTTTCTAAAGGTCCTTTGAAAGATTTTTCTTTTTGAGCTAGATGGATGTTACATTTAGTCAAAAGAAATTGTACTGGAAATATGTATGTTTTATGAAACTATACTTCCATAGTAGACCTTGTATGAATTTTATAGTAGACCTTGTATGAATTTTATGGTGAGAGAATTGTGCAGTTTCTGTGATCTGTGGGACATGGCCTTATTTCTTCTATGTTTTGTTGTTTTAGTTTTGTTTTGGTTTGGGTTTTTTTATTGTTGTTCTTGGCTTTTTTTTTTTGGTGGTTTTTTTAACATGCCATTTTTTTAGTTTTACAAACTTCAGCATAAAATCCAGAGTAAGACTCCTAAGTTCTCCATCCTCATTTCCCGTTCATTCATGGTGTATTAGGGGGCAGATAACTTAATTCCTTATGGCTTCAATTTCTTCATGAGTAAAATTGGAATATGTCTAATTCAGACATTCTGAAGGTTTCTGTGTAATTCAAGAAGGTTACAGGTTTGCATTTGAAGCCTGACACTTGCTAATGATTGCATAAAAGATAAATCTCATGTATTTCAATACACAGCCTGCACAAAAAGAACAGAGCTATTGAAGAGCCGGTGGGAAATGCCACAACTGTAAACCTATGGACATGAAGATAACAGAACCAGACAAACCTAAAGACAGTCATCTTTTTGCCTTGGGTCAGGATCAATCTGCCTACAAACATCCTTAATAGACAATTGTCTAACTTTGTAAAAAGGAGCAAAGAGCTGAGACAATTTCTTCTGATGTTTAACAGTCCTTACACACAGAATGCTGAATTTTCACCCTGCCTCCATGTCACACCAAAGTCTCTGCTGCTCTAATGCATCCTTTTTCTTATGTTGTGTCCTATTTCTTGCAGATCAGGGAACCACGACGTTGCACTTCAGCCTTCTATTTCTTTGAAGGCTGCTATCGTATATTTGCTCACAGACTCTATTTGTTTAGTTATTTAACATCCTTCCTTAAAGACTAGGTGTTTTGAACCTGCTTATCTTTCATTCTCAATCTAGATGATACTGATTCATCATTCATTCATTATCAAATTGATTAATATCGGGTTTTTATTTGATTTGATTTTTTTTTCCTGGAATCAAAACCTGGATGCTTTGCTCCAGTTTTGGCCTTAGGGCTGAGTACTGAAATAATGAACCCACAGTAATGTAACACAACAATCTGTGTTTTCAAAGTAACATCCAAGTTACTTAATTCATTACAATCATCACCGTGTTAGGATTTTCAAGACGAAATTCTATCCTATCACTATGATGAGATCTTCCTCCCTCCCCTTCTTTTAACAATAAGTCATCTTTTCTACCTGATCTTCTATTTAAGAAATATTTTCTTCTGTATGTGTTCATTGCTGAGCATACTGGACACTGAGACTGATGTTCCTTGGAGCTGCAGTAATAAAATTCTAACAGTAATTCTTATAAATCTCAAATACAAGATCTTATTTGGAATATAAATTGCACTTGATATTTACTGTTCTGTTTTTGCCTCTAGAGGGTGTCTAATGATCTGATGAAAGGATAAAAAAAAACAAAACAAAACCTCTGGGTTTTGATAAGAAGGAAGTGATCTAGAAGAATATTTGCTGTAACTCTAAATGTATACTAAGCATCGAGAAGATTCTATCATGCTGATGTAACTCTTCAAAGATCTGTACTCTTTTTCTGTGTACATCTGTGAAGAAGGTCGAAGCCACCTCTCCTATTTTCAGGAAAACAGTATGTTCATGTTTACCTATGCTGTTGTGTTGAGTATCATGCTCTTCTCAGGGGGAGTAGGATAAGGTTTAAAGCTATGGAAACAAAGAGAGAGGAGTATGAATTTGGGAAAATCTTGTCAGAGAAGGAGAGTGAACTATTTTGTTTAGTACAACAGATATTTGTACCACAAGTGCTCACTGGGGTGAGTATCACTAAAGGTGTTTACTTCCTATCCCCTTTCCTTAAGTTTATAAATGCCATGTCTTGCATGTTGGGTAATGTTCTTTGTACAGCATCTCACTGCATATCTGTGAAAGACACACAGCAGAAAGAAAAGAGGAGGTAAGAAACTATATAGGAAAGGTATAGGAGAGAGGGAAAGAAGAACAGATAAACAAATGCAAAGGAAGAAGAGTAAGAGTATACATATTTGCAGTACAAGTTGCATCAGTTTCATTTGTAAAACTATTTTGAGCACACAGGAGATGGGTCAGACTGATGATGAAACATGGTAAAGAAGCAACATCACATACTGCATCTTTTACAGAAACTATTCGAAACATAAGTCAGTATCTGCTAAAAAAATAATGAAACATTAAGCGTAAAAATGAAATCCTGCTTTCAATTAAACCAGTGTTTACAGTATATTGTCACTGACTTCAGAGTAAGAAAACCATGATTTTAAGACCTTTTATAATAGGTCAAATAAAGAAATAAGTGACTTAAGCATTGTCATTTATTGACCTTCAGGTTATACCTATGCTTCTGAAGATGGGTAGATAAGAAAACAGTTTTTAAATCAATTGTGCCCTTGGCCATAGCTATGATACGGTGTTTAAGGTTGTTTCCAGAGTTTAATTCATGCCCTGGCTGCTGTTTCCCAACATAATTTTGAAAGATTATAACCCTAGGATTATAGCTTTCTTAATAATTTTGAAGGATTATAACTTTAGGATTATAGCTTTCTTTTTAATATGGAAATTATATAAATGCACATCCTGAAGAGACTCTGGGGCACTTCTGATCCTGTTCCTCTGGCTTGAAAAAACAATGTCTTCCATGTTGGTTATATTCTTTGTACAACATTTCATTTCATAACTGTGAAAGACAGATACAGCAGAAAGAAAGCAAGAGAAAGGAAACTATATAGAAAATATACAAGGAGAGAGGGAGACTTAGTTTGGCAGGTTGATGGACCATGCACAGGATACATATAGTCACCGGAACTGATGGCAGACAACCCTTTTCCTGTAGAGGTTTTATCTGTGCAAAATCCTAGTGTGTGCACAATTTACCATAATGTAGAACAATCTGTGTAAATATGGTTTACCTAGCAGGAAGAATAAAAGAAAAATGGTGTTGAGAGGAAGCTGCTGATGTCTTCTCCCTCATAGTGATAGGAGACATGGAAATTCTTTGAAGCTGCATGGGGAAGGTTTAGACTGGACATTAGGAGGCATTTCTTTACTGAAAGAGTAGTCAAACACTGGAACCGATTTCCTAGACAGGTGGTCAATGCTCTAAGCCTGTCAGTGTTTCAGGGGCATTTGGGCAATGCCTTTAATGATAAGCTTTAACTTCTGATCAGCTTCAAAGTTGTCAGGCAGTTGAACTAGATGATTGTTGTAGGTCCCTGTCAGCTGAACTACTCTGTTCTAAAACTAATATCTAATGTTTTTCTATTGGTTTTACGTGTAGTATTTCAGTAATTTAAAGTAATTGAAAAGATGGGTTCTTTTATATAGTGAATCAATATATTCTAAGTTTTAGTTCCTTGCCTCTCTCACATACACAGTACAGGAGAGAGTGCTGATTTTATTTTTGGGAAAAAAACCCCAACACTTTAATTCACAGGTGAAATCATGAGAACAGTTCTTTGATATATTATTCCTTTCCATCCATCTCTCTTTGGATTTCTCTGCTTCTCTTGATGCAATTGCAACTTCTTAAGATATAGATGGTAAATCATGTTTGTAAGTCATCTGTGGCATAGCATAGATAGAGTTATGTGAGAAATTATCTTGACCCGTCATAAAATCTTCATAAATATATACGCTTTCTAAATTTAAAGCCTCTTCATAACAGGGTCAGTTTTGGAATACATTTTTTTAAAAGAGTGGGAAATTCATGTTCACTGATAATTCTTTGTCATCCACTTACCACTTTTTTTCCCACTCACAGATAGTTTCGATTAGAGGTATTTTTCATGCATTGGAGTGCTGCAGTGGTTTTATTCAGAAAGGCTGCTTCATGGAAAGCAACTTACAGTTTTTAGCAGTGTGTGCTGTATATCATGTAGAATAATGTACGATAAAATGAAAAATAATGGCAGAGGTCTGGTTCCATTGCACATAATTGTAAAACTCACATTATATTAGGCAGACTGAGATCTGATTGTTCGAACAAATAAAGATAGTTTCTATTCTTTCAATTCTTGACAGAGCCTTATTGCATTGTGTTCATTTGTTGTCAGACATGGCCTGTTCTAGGCCCAAATTCAGCTAATAAATAAGCAACTCTCATCACTGAAGCACTCAAAAATGTACTTTTAATGCTTTTCAGAGTAGAGATGGATTACTGGATCAGCCTTATGAAAATAAATAGCCAGAGTTTTCTCATTACAAATGTAAAAGATTTAAGGTTGGAAAATGCCGAATCAAATATAACTCTATGTCTTTGTGGATTTATGGTTTAAGATTGTACACAAAACCAGGAAAGTGATTAATCAATAAGAATAAACAATCTTGTCAAGAATAAAATTACACACGTAATTTATTTTCATTGAAAAGAATGGCAATTTGCAAATTACAGAAACAAAATGGAAGTGCTGATTAAATGGCTTTTAAAAACCCTACAAAGTGGTGGTAATGTGTTCCATTCTAATGTGCAAATGGCAAGAAATATAGCTGAAAAGACAGCTGTAATAAAAAAATTACTGTGCTCCATTTCAATTTGTTACCTTAAAAAAAAACCTCAAACAACACAACTTTGAAATGTTCAATCATTTAAATTATTTCTCAAGCACAGATTCAGAGCAGTATTCATTTACTTTTCTTATAATTTCTTTAAAGATCATATTATTCTAATATTTTACTTTGCTGGAACATTTTGCTTGCTTTATCATAATGTATTAAGATGTTTTTCTAAGTAAGGTATAGTATATCAAATATTTAAATTAGCATATATTAATGCATCAGTATAATGACTTGAAAAAGATTATACAATATAGAAAGTCATGCTACAGGCAGCAGTTTCATATATTATTTAAGTATGATTCTTGTATTTTATATCTTAATTTCTCATTTTCCCTTATGTAGTCTTTTCCTGTTTACAAAATTTGAAACAATTCTGGAGGAAAACATTTCTGTTGTAATCTCATCTTATTATGAAGAAAAAGCCACTCTCTTTTTCAATTTCCACTTTGAACTGACTCATATTTATTAAAAAAACTCATGGTGGATATCGTCTTGAAATATTCTTTTCTCTGCAGCAGAGTACTCTTCTGGCTGTAATTCTCTGCATGGCATAGGGAAATTGTTTCAAACATCATGTATCATCAGTACCAAAGGCTGGTGCTCAGTGATCTCCATTCTCTGTCTCTGAAATACAGAGCAGCATATTTATGAGGTGGAGGATGGTTCATTTTTTCTAAAACTCTAAGGGTTTATGTAATTATACCTGTAGTTACATACAGACCACATACAAATCAATAAACATAGGAAATACCTGTAATGAAAACTCATACAAGATTGGTTTTCAAAGTGTGGAACAGAAATAAAAATTATATCTAAAACAAGACTTTTAGTATGAATTCAAATCTTATCTGTACTTATTTAATATGCCTCAGTTTAATAACTTAATTCATGCAGAACAGTACCTCATTCAAAGAGCATTTCAGTTAATATCAGTGTTCTGGATTAGGTTTGTACTAACTTTACTAAAACATATCATATTAACACATTATTCTTCTGTCCATTCAATCAACTAAGAGAAATGTGTTTCACCACCATTTAAACATGATTGTTTTGTAGAATAAACAAGGCCTAAAGAATATTGACTTCCAGTTAATTAGAATTTGGTTTAATGGATTTAGAGTACTGCAAATTAATCCTTTAAGCGGGTGTAAGGTTCTTTGCAAGATTCTTACTTATATAGGACTTTGCAAGCAATATGCCAAATATAAAAAGTTACTTCAGATATCTGTTATTTTCAAACCTATAGTCTCATTGTGAACTTTTTTCTTTATTGAACAAGGAAATATACTTTAAAAGCAATGGGGAATTGTCTAGTTTGAAGGGGGAAAGTACTACTAGATTGAACAGATTTGTTTGCTTTTCTAAAATCTAAGTTTATATCATCCTGTCATACACAGATTGTAAATGATCCATCTTTTCTTTAAGGTGTTCCATATTTCAAGAAACTACTTGCAAGACTAACGAGGTTTTAAATAATATATGGATCAGAATAC
>JAVHNF010042085.1:0-15166 GCA_034783455.1 Micropsitta finschii
GATGGCAGGAGCAGCGTCAGACAGGGCCTGCTGCGGTCTGCAAGGCGGAAGCACTGGTTTCCTGCGAGCACAGCACGCTCTAACATAGGCCAAGCAGAAAAAAGGTATAGCAAAAGCATAAAAGCAAACCCAAAACTGATCCCACAGACTGCTGGGTCACTTTGAGCACTTTTTTCCACCAACGCTCAATCCCAGGCTGTGCAGACCAGTGTACGCACAGAGCTGCCACAGAGCAAACACACATGGTAGCAACATGCTCCTCTGGGGAAACACATGGATTCAGGCTATCGCACAGCTGGAAACGTGCTGCCACACTGCCCCTTGCAAAGCTGATCAACGTGGCATGCCCGAGGCCTCATGGCAGATCCCACATGAGCCCTGTTCTAAGATGGCAAGGCCAAAAGTGGAGAAACTCCCCCTTAGATACCACTAGGAAAAAAACTCAACTAAATCACATGGAAAATAGGCTGCCACCAGCAGCGGGACTGGGTGGTATCAATGGCTTCAACTCCTCCTTTCATGCATGGGAAAGAACCTGAAGTGTTCTAGTCCTGCTGGATGGGACAGCAGCCTGGGAAACCAGCGCAGATAAGGTCCAGCAGCATGCACAGAGACACAAAGAAATTAAACAAAGCAGAAAGCCACCCTCTGCATGAGATAAAGGCCAGGAGCATCTCCAGCACCTCCCGGCTGCTGCTCATCTATCAAGCTCTGCTAAGGAGCAGCCGGCAAAGGGGTGACCTCCTCCCTGGGCAGGGGGATGTGCAGGCAAACCTGTCCCCAGCACAGGGAGCAGAAGCTGCCTCACCACATTGCTTTCAGTGTGAGAAGGAGGCCTCCGGACTCCCTGGGCCCCAGCACGACAAAAGGCACAGGAAGCATGGGGCGATGGCAGGCAGTGGTTTGTCACTTGGATTGTCACCTGCAGAGCAACGCGGGCACGCTGAAACCAGAGATGCTCCTCAGCAGCACAGCCCACAGGCAGCACAGTAGAGGCAGAATGAAGCCAAGCCACAGGACCACTCCATAGCACATGCAGGTGGGGATGAGGTGCTGGGAGCACTCCCAGCAGACACTCGTCTGAGATAGAATGATCCTATCAGTAAACTGGATCAGCAGCAGTGGCTGTCCAGGGCACAGCATGGCCAGACCCTGTACTGGTTTGACTCACTGTGCTCTTTGTGGGGATAGTGCCAAACCTGCAGCGTCCCCAGTGCCAGCATCTCTGAGCTGGCCCTTCCAGAGCGCTGCAAGGATGGATGGATTGATAAACACCTTATGCTGTCAGAAATTCCTGACTGCCACCAGGTCCCTAACGAGAGCAGGCTCAGACCCCATGCACCATTGCTTCACTGGCTGCTTCACTGCTTGCTTTGCTGAGGAGGGCAGAGCCTGCAGCTCCCTCCTGCTGGCGTGTTCCTGGATAAACATGAGGCACGCGGGAACACGTGCTTGTGCCGTATTTAGACCTCCCCTGCCAGGGAAACCCTCTCCACATGTGCACAGATGCTGAGACTGTCAGGGCAGTGCTGCACAGAGCAGGACAAGGTCCACAGCTCCAGCCCGGGCACCAGCCTGACTCAGGACAGCTGCTCCAAAGCTGACTTTGCCAAAGGCTCGGAGCTGTTGCGCTGTAATTGATGTGTGTCAGGCATGAGCCAAACCCAACATCTGCGAAGCAGTTGATGAAAGGCACCCCGCAAGGAGGGGAGCCCCAGGAGCCCCCCCCCGGAGCCCCCTGCTCCTCCAGCCAGCTGGATGCTGTGCACGGGATGGGATTTGTGGAATGCTGCGCTGATGCCACTGATGCAACATCCCAGGTCAGCTGCAACAGAGGATGCAAAAACAGGCCTTGCCTTGCCCGGAATGCCTGGCAGTCCTCATTGAGGATTTGGGAAAGGGTTTGGTAGGAGAATGGTGTTTCCACTGCAGATACATGAAGGTTAAATAAACCTTGGAGAGGCTGGACTGGGAACATCTCACATACCCCAGCTCTTGGCTAGACCCAGCAGCTCCATGCTCTGCTTCAGCAATGCACGAGGAGTGGGATGCTGGTGATCCAGAAGGGCAGAGCTGACCCTGCACTGGTCATGGACCTGGTTCTCAGCAGCTACATGAAGCCACCAAGAGCAGCCAGGAAGCTGCACCTCTGCATGGCCCCAGCAGCAGACTCAAACCATTCACACACTGTGCAGTTGTACATGCAGTCAACGGAGAAATGAGCAAACCAAAGCAACATCCCTGGATGCAGCAAGGGCCAAGCATTTGCCACCTTTTGGTGATTCTGCAGCCGGTTCTGCAGAGCTACAAGCACCCAGGACACTGCAGTGGGATAACCCCCCTTCCCTCCACACAACAGAGACTGGGAGCACTAAGGGCACCCAGGTTTGCTGGATGGGTTCATGTGGACGCAAAGAGAAGATTCACAGCAGCAAGCAGTGGTATATCAGGGTGTGAGAACAGAACAGCTTCCCAGGCAGCTGAGCATCCACAAGGGATACTCAGCTTTCCAGGGAGCAGTGTGCACCAAGTAACCTGTTAATGTTTGGAAGCTGCAATCTTACCAAACTGTGCCTGTAGGGTGTAACAGAGATATTTTTGGAACCAAAGGGTGAATTTATAGTTCCTGGTTAACTACAGCCAGCCAGTGGGACTGCACAACTCTCCCCTTTGCACACCAGACTAGTGACCACAAGCTATGGAAATGGATCCAACGCATGGAGGAGGTGGCAGAGCCACAGCTTTCTCTTCCAAGGGGACAGGAGGAGTCAGGAGGGAAGAAGCAGCAAAGCCAGGGCTGGATTCAAACCCAGGCACTGCTGCCCAGTTGGAGCCACTGAGGGATCCCTCGGTGCAGCACGCAGCAGGTTCACACTGGTCCCAGAGGGATGTGTGGGTACCAGGGAATGCGAGACAGCTTGGGCTGAAACTGCACCCTGATGGAGAGCTCAGCCTGGCATGCAGAGCCACCACCACAGCCCCTGCAGCACCAAACTGTAACTTAGGGACGTTTCTACTGTTCAGTTGCAATTTATCTGCACTGGCTGGCACAGCCAGGCCCAAGCTGGAGCCTGCCCCTTGCATCCCTGGGCACGAAGCTATGGTCTCAAGCTGGCCACCAGCCCAGACCCACCTACCAACCAGTTACATTTCCTTCTCAGCTTGTATCTCCGCTCAGGTGCCAACAAACATGACTCAGAAATAGTGCAGGATGCTTAGACCAAATCAATCCAAGAGCTGTTAGAGAGGTGGCCAGGTGCCTCCTGAGCATGCAAGATGCTCCAGGTTTCAAGCCTTCTACTCACACAACAGGGGGATAAATCCATTTTGAGAGATCAGAAAGGAAGCAGTGATTCACTTCAGTAGGTGACCAGACAGGGCCATAGCACTGAGCCATGGGCACAAGCCACGGATACACACAGCATGTTGAACCATCCCAGCTCGCTCCCACATGCGCTTCCGTCCCCTCCCCACTCCGGAAACAGTCCTCCACAGCTCACCCCTCACTAGCTCTTTCATTTACAAGAGATGGATGCTCCAGGGCTCCCCACTGCTGCTTCCCTTCCGGCTTAACCCTCCAGCTGCCACAAGGTCCACTCGTGGATGTTTCTAGGCTGGGATGCAGCAAGCTCATCCCAGAGGTCAAACTGTGGTGCCAGCTCTGCCCGGACGCAACTTCCAAGTGTTCACAAAGTGCCACCTGGAAGCTCAGGCACAAGCCCCTGTGCTGCCTTAGGGCACCCCACATATGATGCAAGGCCTGTACACCCCATAACACCATACCCTACTCAGACACGTGCCAGCCCTTGCAGCACAGCCGGCAACTGCACATCCTCATTTCTTCAACCACGTGAGGCAGCAGCTCTAAACCACGTACAGAGACCTGCAAGGAGTTGTTACGCTCTTCTCCTTGTTTTCCCAGAGAAATGTAAAAGGAGATGATCGTAAATAACTCCAAGTCTTGCCTGCTCCAGTCTTGCAAACTGAGCCTCAGGCACGAGGAGGGCTCTGGCCACATAGCCCCAAGATCTCCCTCTATAAGCAGCTTCCCTGGAGGTGGAGTGAGAGCTGACCCTAAGACCAGCCCTGCCTCAGTGGGCATGACCCCATCACCAGGGAACTCTCCTGCACACCAAGACCAGCAAAAATTACGCCATCAACCAGCCCCATGCAGCCTTTCTACGGACACACTCGGGGTGCCCAAGGACTTCCATAAAGCTGACTCCCTGGTGGGTCTGGGGAGCAGACGCAAGCCCTTGTCCATCCTGAGCGATGGTGTTCACAGGAGGGATGTGGAGGACCCTTCCCAGCCCCTGGGTGGGAGAAAGCCCCTCTCACCCGGCACTGCTGCTCCGCAGAGCTCTCTGTGTTGAAAACAAAGAAGCCGGCCGCGCTCCACAGCCTCAGCTCGCCCAAACAGCGCGGCAGGAGCAATCTGTCCGGCCCCAGGCCCCCACGGGCACCTCGCACAGGCACCTCCAAACCCGGCTGAGCTCCCACGCTGACTTCTGCAGCTGCAGCAGAGGGAAAAGCAGCACCCCGAGGTGCGGGAGTAACCCGTGCTCAGCGGGGGGGTTACACCCGCGGGCTTAGGTTAGCTTGTAATTATTTCCTATTGCTCGGGGTTTTGTCGCTGGGTTTTCCTCCTTTTCTTGGCGTTTTGGTTTTTTAGGGGTAAGGGTTTTGTTTCTTTCTCCTTGGGATTTTTCACGAAGGGCGGCTCTCTCCCAGACGCCCCGAAAGCCCGTTCATGGGGGGCAGCAGCGCGGGCACGGCTGCCGGGACCCCGCAGGAGGTTCCCCCCCTCACCAACAGAGCCGCTATTCATCCCCGGACCATGCCGGCATCGCGGCCAGGCCTCCCCGAACAACGGCCCCTCTTGGGGGGATGCGCAGGGGCGAGGGGCCGGGCGGGAGGTGCGGGATGAGCCCCGCCGGCTCCCCCCTCCCCGGCTCCCCGTCACGCCGCGCTCGGGTGTCCGGGGCCCCGCGTGGGAATCGGCGGGACCCCCCCGGGCTCTCAGGCCCTTCCCCTCATTAATTCACCCCCAAAAACACTTCCCCCCCCTCCATGAGCCCCCTCTCAGCTCCCCCCACCCCCAGCACTGCGACTCACCCGCGGCGGCGGCGGCTCCGGCAGCCGGCGGCTCCCCGCCTCCTCCCGCGCTGCCCTCCGCCTCCTCCCCCATCGCCCTTCCTCCTCCTCCTCCTCCTCCCCCATCACCCTGCCTCCTCCCCCGCTGCCCTCCTCCTCCTCCAGCCCGGCCCGGGGGGATGGAGCCTCTTCCCGGGAAGTTTGCTTCACCCCAAGGCGGTTTCCAGCTCCCGGCGCTATTGGGGGGCCATAGAGGAACAAAGGCGGAAGGGCTTGGGTAAACCCGCTGGGAACTTCCATGGGGAAAAGCGAGGCTGGGACAAAGTCGGTCCATCCAGAGCAGCCCAAGGGGCAAGGGCACGTCCCCAGCGCTGAGCACAGCCCTGCTGGCACTCGGTGCTCTGGGATGAAACTTGCCTTTTGCTTCCGAGCGTCCCGGAATTCCCGCAATAGGGATCGACACCAGGCGCCGGCGGGTGTTAACGCCGCTGACCGTGGGCTCCCTTTGCTCCGCAGCCGTTTGAAGACCCCTGGGCCACATCTGGAGACAGCAGCATCCACACACCAGCCTGGCTGCTCTTTAAAATCATGTCGGTTAAGCTGAATAAAGATATTATCTGTCTCCACAAGCTCTTCCTGCCTTGTATCTCGATTACCAGAGCCTCACCACCACCACCTCTCCCACCAGTGGAAAGGGCAGCAGCGAGGTGCATGGGGCAGGGAGGTGGCTGCACCTCCTGGCCCTGCTCCCACCACCGGTGTGAGGTCCTGGCCCGACCTGGTGAGGGTTGAAGCCCCCTCGGTTCCATTCAGCAGAGCCAGGAGCAGAAGGGGCTCTCTATCCCTTCACTGCCACCATGCAAAGCCAACCTGGCTCTTCGGGACCCCTGGTTCTGTGTCACTTTGACCTATCCTATGATCCCGGGATGATTTTTCCCCCAGCTCCGTGCAGTTCTCAGCTTTGCTTTCCCAGACAAAGACCTGCAGGCAACAAAAGGGCTAAGCCGGATTTGCACATTTGCAGTCCTCAGTACCCAGAGGACTCAATTTTCCATGCATAGCCCCCAGGCTAGGGGTTAATACTTGTCCGTCCCTTTTGACCTGTTATCAGCATCACTGGCCACTTCTACACCGACTTGTTCTTTTAACAGCTTCTGTATTTTTCCAGCATCGTGGCTCGCGTACTTTGTACAGTGTCTGTGGCTTCATTAAAAGCTTTCTATTATATCCCCCCAGGAAAATGCAACTGTCACCTCTCCTTGCCTTTTAAGAAGAGTTACATTTTGAAAGAATATTTTTTTTTCTCCCCTTTTACTAAAAGAAACAGCACTGGATTCATGTTTTGTAAGTGTTAAATAACTTTCCCAGCGTGTATTAAAGGAAGATTGTATTTTATCAACAGCTGATTGATGCGGCCATGTAATCCTCTCGGTTTGTCTATAGTATCATATTTATTTAACCTGCTGGGGGACTGTGCTCAGGGGCCGCTTGCTCCCGCTGGCAAGAGCACACACATTACACACTACCCCAGGTATTCTGATTGATTGTTCCCACCCCACAGCCTTTGGATCATAATTTAACACAGCAGGTCCTACAGCACAGACGAGGTTTTCGGGAAATACAGCGAGGAGTTTCTATGAACTAGTACCGCACAGCTACTAGGCTTTTCTGAGCTAAAAATACGTGGAGAGGTGGAGGAGTGCTCGCACGACCGCGATGCGAACGGTCGCACCAACAAACCCCTTTAGCCTCTTAGTTTAATCCAAGCCCTTTACTTTTAACAAGTTCTTCCTGCAAATGAGCCTTTTCGGGGATTCTCAAAGCACCCGAGTCCAGCACCTGCAGCCACGTCCAATGCTTAATAGCGGCGGTCAATTATATTCAAGCATATTTAAAATGCGGGGGGAATCAGGCGTCAGTTTTCTCCTCCCTGTACTTCTCCAGCCACCTCCTTTGTCCCATAGCATCTTACTGTCTGGCGAGGCATCCTTGCAGTGTGGGATAACTTGCCACGCTCTGACTCTCCCAGCTGAAAGCTTCCCTTTTCTGTAAATCCAACATGGATTTTTGCATGGCTTTCTGCAAGTGCCTCAAGGACCACCACTGCCCATGCTGCTGTCCTCTGTTGGAATTAAATAATAAACCAGTGGCATAGTGACTGCATGCTTCCTGAAACATTAATTTGTTGTTCAATGCTAGGTTGCCCAGAAGCTGCCCAAGCACAAGAAGGTTTAAGCTTGTTGGAAACTCATTAAATAAGCTTTTTGGAAGTTAATCTGTTTAATTTAAACTTGATTTCCCCCATCACAGGGAGTAGGATGACCGCTAACAGACTAGTTGCTCAGTTCTCTCTCCGGTATTCCTTATGCACTGTCACAACACTTTTCTTCACTGCGGGGAAAAAAAATTGCTTTGGGATTACAGTTCTTCCCAAGTTACAGACCAAAGTTTTTCATGTGTTTTAAAGCGAGGAGTGTTAACCATTAACCTGCGTGTCTTATCCCAGAAAATCCTCTTTGTTCATCACCGCCTGAATGATGTCTATGTATTTACTGTTCCTTGGCTTCTACGTGTCATTTTCTGTATTTCTCCAGTACCATCTATTCAAGTTTCTCAAAATGATTTACCAGTGTAATGTGAATTAAATCTTATTTGGGGTAGTATTGTCATGGAAAGACCAAGCATATTTGTGCTTGTTTCTAAGCACTTATCTGTGTTATATTTGAACAGCTCCAAGGATGTTTGGATATATTGAAGACAAGGCATGGCACCTTTTTGAGGGAAAAATACTTTTTCCCTGTTAGCTGGCTCCATTTTGTCAAGAGGTCTACTGAGACAGTAGATAAAAACCATATATTATGCATAATCCTTCTACAAATGCTTTAGCTGGGTTGGTGGTGGTTTCTTGATGGCAAGCTGTATTTAATATTGTACTTTCTTTTTGTTCCTGTGAATAAGGGCAGCGGAGCAGAGTTTGGACCTTGGAGCTCTGCATGGCTAACGTATTTTTGGAAACTGTCTTCCTTTTAAAACAAGTGAGTGTGCTTGGTGCTGACTTTCAGAGAGTTCAGAAGTGGTTCAAATCTGTTCTATGGCTTCTGCTGGTTTGTTGTTTTGGTTTTTTTTCATGTGTGTTAGGCTAAATTATTGCAGTCCTTAGAGACTACCATAAATTAGCTTGAAGCATGTTCAACAGACGGATTGCATTTTAGCTGGCTGTATTTGTAATGTCAAGTGACAGGTCTTTAACACAACACATTTCATATTCCCTGTCCCTGCATAAACCACCCCAGGACAAATCTAAAGTGAAGTAAAACAGAAGTTGAGAGTAATTTGTCTGGGTACTGTTATAAACATGTGAAGTCACTTGCACATCATTTGAAGAGAGGAGTTGAGGATAAATTAATAGGCTTTTTTATTTTCAGCAAAGAGGGTAAATTAGTCAAAGGTGCTGCTGGCAATAAAAGCAGTGCTCCACAGTTGTATTTTCTCGTCTCTGGGTCAAATCGATATTGCCACTAGGCACAACCATAGAGCTGTATTTGTATTAACGTAATCGACTCATCTTGGAGTCAGTAAAACTAGGGTAGGAAATCTGCTGCTACATAACCATTACATATTTCATTTCAGATTTTAGAAATAAATGTATGGTTTTGTATTTAGTTTGATTTTAAAAATATTTGCTCTGCAGCTGATGTATCTGGGGGTGGCAGCTTCTTCATTATTTATGCCACTGGGTTAGAAGTAAAACCAATTGTCCAAAAATGCTTTTTGCATATATAAAAAATAACTTCATTGAAATATATGTAGAATTTTTGTTACATAATGTAGATAATGTGCACTGTAAACAATTTGAACTGATGTTAAAGCAGATCTTTTAATCAGGGCTTGCCTTGGTCACCTTGCCCTCTGATGTCCAGAGTACTTTAGTTCTGTGCAGCCTGGAGCAGTTGATTTAACCAGTTCATAAAGCAGCGAGAGTGCGCACAATGGATCACATTATAACCTCAGAATCTTCCTTTCACTTCCTTCCTCCGTTGCTTGTTACTACATTTTCATCAACCTACGTATATGCCTTGCATATATATGACAAGCTCTTTGTTCTGGAGATGTCTCACTATGCATTTGTACAGCTCCAGTGGATGAGGTTTTGCTCCTGGCTGGGACCTGTGTACTGCTCTAATACAAAAACCTGAGCCATAACAATGAATTGGGTGGATGATTGTTTCTGGGTCCTTTCTAGTTTGGTTTTCCAGATTTTTTTGGTTTTTTGAGGGAGGAGAGGATTATACACACACACACATATATACGTGTGTGTGTGTATAATATATATATTATACACATATATATACACACACATATATATGCATGCATATATATGATATATGCCATCCAAATTGCATGTGTGATTATTTTTTTATTTAACTAAATCCTGATCTTGTATGGTATAAATCTGCATTGAGTGTACTTCTGTCATTTGGTAGGTTGTCTGCACCCTGTACAGACTGAGCATGGCTAAGGTTAGGTATGATTCCTTCACATCCCTCCCACTGCGATTCCAGTCTATGATTGTCAGAACTGATTATTTTCAGCAGATGAGGCAGCAGTTATTTTAGTGGCTTTTGGGTTTCCACTTGAAGGGACTTTAGGAGCGTGCTTTGTAACTTGCTGGTTTTCAGGGAAAAAAATTCCTTTCAAGACAGCTAATCCTCTAGTCTGTCACATAAATACAATTGTTGCAGAGATGAGCAAAGTTCTTAACCAAATCTTGTCATGTATATTATGTGTTGGCAGAGAAAGTGAGTACTGAGTCACACACATAGTGTCATCAGGCATGCTTGTATGGTAAGATGTACATGGAAAACATCTCCATAAAAGATCTCTTTCTTTCACTTCCTTGTCATTCCCCTGCAACAACTTGTTTCATCTTGTCTAATCTTTTGTGGGACCCTATCATACAGTTTACAGAACCTTGCTAGAAATTATTTCCCTGACACAGTAACTCCAGGCAATTATAGCTGATATATATAACTTAAAAAAAAAAAAAGTAAGTAGGAAGACAAATATTTTTTTCTTCCTTTAAAACTCAACCTCCTTGTTTTAGGCTGCAAAATAACTTGGTTTCATTATTATATTAAAACTGGAAACTTTGAAAAAACATATTTAAAAAACATCCCTGGTGTCTCAATTCGCTGTTTAAAAATGTTTCAATGTTAACTTGTTCATTAGCCTGAGTGTTTACTCTTCCTTAGAGTTCTGATTCCAGAATGGGAGTACATCTTGCCTGGGAAATGTAGTTCCCAACCTGTCTTTGTGGTGGCATTCAAAGGGACCTTAAGATGTGTAGGGGCAAAGCTGCCACCCCATCCTCCTTCTAGTAGGGTGTGAGCTGGTGCAGATGGCCACTGACTCCTGCTGAGACTTTATCTAAGAATGTAGTAGCTTCTTCACCAAATGTTTCCCAGGATGTTTATGAGATCAGATCCATGCTGAGGTTTATCAGAGAAAAATGTTGGCTGTGTTGCACAGATAGGACTCTGCTGAACTTTCCTGCTCTGTTAGCCTGAGTTGCAGCTGAAATGTAAGCCAGATTCCCTAAGTAGGTAGTGTTTGCTTTTGCTGATATGAATAAAGCTGGTGATGGTTTTTCCTCATGGGCATTTTAAGTAGGAAAGCACCATTTGGCTTCCAGTCAGCTGGACAATTAGCATTTTATAGCCAAGCAATATACTTAAGTGGAATCGCTTGGCTTGAGCATTGAATTACAATGGCTGGTAGACTGCTGCTCTTCTTACATAATTTATTTAGTAATTTCTTGTTTAGGATTCAGGCAGAGGTTAATTTTATTCTACATGAGAAGCAAGTAGTTACACTGTGTTAATGCTGTGCTGTTCTGCAGTGCAGGCGAAGGTTTTTGTGTAGAGCTTGTTATTTGCCTGGTCTCTCTGCAAGGACAATTTTACCTACTCCTTTTCTGGCAATGCATTCTTTGCAAGAAATATTTGCATGCTCAAACTGGCATTTAAAAGTGCAGCCAAGAAAATACCTTAAGACCATTTTATTCCATGCCTGTTGCATGTGGTTTTTTAAGACTCAAATGTGTACTGAGGTGTAGTATGGAACAAGGAGACTTTGTTCTATGAAATTACAGGGGCCCACTTACCCTGTTACAGGTAAACAAAATGTTAATATGTGACCATGGTGACTTGAGTGTGAGAGCTGCCGATGCATCTCTTCTGCTTATCTGAGGCAGAGGGCAAACATCCGGTGTGTGATCTTGGAAGGATAAAGTAGGTAAAATGTGCCTCAGCACTCCAGAAACTAATTAGAAACTTTTAGAGCAAATGAGTATGTTAGTTTAGGCTCTTAATAAGCTAAGTGCCTAACTAGGTGCTTTAGAATTTTTTCTGTATCTCATATGCGTCTTGATTTTTTTTCCTGAAGTCCTTGACTGCTAGAGTAGATGTGGAGGAGTTTCCTTCTTCTTTTTTTAAGCTCCTTTTTTAGCGAAGTGATTGCAGAGAGCTTGCAAATGTGAAGCAAGTGTGCCACAAGGGCTTAGATGCCAGAAGGCTGCTAACGAGAACATAGCATTTACTTATGTTTAACCTCAGGATTTATATGTAACTTAATAATATGTTTGAATCCTTGTGTACCAATCCTGGAGTGCCTCTCCAGGAGGAAAAAACCCCATACCTCTAGCTTAAGCAGTATCCTAGTTTCTCAGTTCTACCAGTTGTCTTGGCCTGCTTCATGCTCTGCATCTGTGGGCCAGCATAGCAGAGAGGCAGTGATCCAGGACTGAGCACCCAGTTTGACCTTCACTTCAGAAGCCCTTCCTGTTCGCATAGGTTCATGTAGCTCTGCATTTAAACTTTTGTGGGGTTTCTCTACCGAGTTTGAGACTTTGGCTCAAGTAGCACACGACTTGGCTGCTGATCTTTATATTTTGCGATAGTGGTGTTGACCTAACTAGAAGCATCCATTCTTGCAACCATTACTGCTGTCAAAAGAGCAGAGATTTTGGACAGATCCCTTCAAGCTTAAAATTGCCTGATCTGCAGCAGAGGAGCATTTCAGGCACCTACAGGCACTGCACTGAGGCCCGATAGGGATTTGTTTTCAGTTAGATTCCTTAAATAACACTTCTGATACCAACATTATTTCTTTTGTGGAGATTTCATTAGCAACAATTAAAAAAATTATTTGCTCTGAGGGAGGTGATTGCTGACTTGCAGTAGCTGGCCTCTGAGTTGGTTAGTGGTCTAGGTGTAAAGCTGGCAGCTCAGACCCTAATTGTTCCAATAACCAAGGAAATTGTTACCATATGTTATTGCTGTAACCTTTACTGTTTTTACCAAGTTTTAGTTGTGCTGTAAAAGCGATTAAAAGGTTTCTCACAAGAGGAATTGGATTTCTTTTTTTTTTTTTTTTCCTATAATCCAGAGAGCAGCGATACTCTGGAGTTTTTGTGGGCTATTTAAAGTGTTTGAAAACCCTGCTTTGCTCTCCAGTAGTTCACGCCTGAGTGTGCTGCCCTGAGCCATGCCAGTCACCTGGGGCAAGATGACACATATGTGCCATATCTGCCTCTGCTGTGGTTTCTCACAATCATGTTTGATTTCAAGTAAAATGGCATCCTTTTGTATAATACAGTAACATGCTGTCCTTATGGAGAACCTCTGTGTTTATCTTCCATTTCTTTTGCTGTCTGGACCCATATCCAGCTTAATCCCATGTCCAGTGTAGCGCAGCTCCCTGCCTGAAGCTCAAGTCTGACTTTGTGGGGTCTTCAAGGGGGGATGGTAAGATGTGAGGGAAGCAGAGAGGCCAGACTGAGGCACTGCGTTTTACTTGTCAACTTGTGTTGTTGCTTCTTCAGATAAGGAAAGCAAGAAAATATTGGTAAGTGATAGAAGTTGAATTCGTGATTTGCTGTTGATGGGAGTGACTTTGGTTGTATTTCCAGATGTGGGAAAGCAGTGAACCTGAGACATGGTCACTTTATCCTAGCTTCTAAGTCAGCTGAGCCTTACTAGCTTTCTGTGTTTTTTGCCCAGACAAAATCTGAGCTAAACTCATCAGTGTAAGCAGCTTTTAGATTCTTTAGTTATTTCTCACACTCATGAGTGGGTCGTTCATTTACATTCTCTTAACAGAGGATAGTTAATTAAATTTAAGTACCTGTTTCTTTGACTCCCTTTCCTTATCTTGATAAAGGAGGGCAATAACATGGACCTTCCTTTATAAAGTATTGAGATCTACTGGTGAGCTGCAGTGTGTAACAGCTAGGTATTGCCATCACAAACACTAATCTGAAGGTGAAGGCTTTAGAACAATAAAGATAGTTATCTACTTAAATAACTTGCTTTAAAAATAAACAGGTCGGAGTAACACCTGAACAATTTGAATCTTTCAATCTGAATTAAGAAATCACTCTTTGCAGGCTTGAGGCCATTTCTGCCTGTATTTGGTGACTGTTGATTTCTTGCCAGAAAATACTAAGTTCAAACAGCTAGAAGGGTGTTCAGTCATGGTTATATTGGATGTCATACTCATAATTTTACAGGAGCTCATGGGAATGTTACCAGCATAAAGGTTAGCTGTAATGCCTTTTGTGACTGCCAGCTAAATAGCTAGTGATCTGATGATTTACACAAAGACAACGCAAATTCCTTATGCATTCCTGCCTCAGTGCTGCTCCACACACTGGATGACAAGAAGCAAAATTCTTTCTCTTTTTTTGCCATGGAAATTGCTGGTTAAAGCTCAGTACTTCAGTATATGCAAATTCTGATTTTCTGTTTAAAGCCTTAGTGCCATGCTGTATTGTCATAACAGATACTGCAGTCCAACCATGTGCTGTTAAATTTAATGGGTTTTGCACCTGTTTTGGTAACAGATGCAAACAACTTTGTTTGACATGTCTCAAATGCACAAACTATAAAATGCTTTCGGCTAATTACTCAGTGACTGTTTGGTCTGCATTAGCCAAACTTCACATTGCATAAAGGTCTGTAGAGTCTTTTTTTTCTTAACAGTGTCAAAAAACACTGTCATCTGTAACACTGAGATATTTCTGCTTTATTCAGAAGAGAAACTGTAGAGTATGTTTTGGGTATGGATCAGAGGGGAAAAAAAAGTGAAGTGTATGTCTGAAACTTTTTTTGTCTTTTTGAATATCCATTCTGATTACTTATCAAATGCTGCAGGCTCACTGAAATATTTCCTCTTTCAATCAGGCTTAATTTTCCTCCTATAGTAACTGTGAAAGCAGAGGAATAACAATGGGGTAACTTGGAGGGGGAAGTGGTTGGGTGAATGAGTGATTGTTTTGGGAAATGTGTGACTGTGCTCAGCTGCAGTACTTTTCCCCTGGCTCTGGATGCTATGCAAGTATCCGTGCATGTGCCCTCCCAGCGGCATAGAGGTGGGCTGGGAAATGGAGACAAGCAGAGAAATGGCACATGCCAAACGTTTGGTAGAGCTCTGTGTGTGAACCTTTTGTTTCCTGAATCCCAGCACAGTGTTTTAATCACACACCATTTTCCTCCCAGGCTTTTTATGTGAAATAAATACTTGCCTGCAAAATGTTTTATTCATATAATCAGAAGAGAGTGCTGGTAACTGTAGTTTGAAGGTAACAACTGTACTCTTGTGCTCTGTATGTTACTGGGGTTCATGGCTGATCAAATTATTATGCAGAGTCCCCTCTGCAATGTATTTATTTGTGTCTGTTTAAGCATTTTGCCTATCCCAGGACTTGTAGCCTTTCCTGTCCCTTAAGCCTGTTCTGTCACTTCAGAGTAGCTTCAGGCAGCTGATGTGTGAAGGTTGAACCTGACCAAGCAGTGAACCTTCCTTTCAAACAAACTTTCATCACAAAGAACTGTCGTGGTTTAAGCCCAGCCGATAACTCAGAACCACGCAGCCGCTCACTTACTGCCCCACTGCCTTCCTCCCCCCCAGCTCCCAAAGGGATGGGGAGCAGAATCGAAAGAATGTAACTCCCACGGGTTGAGATAAGAACAGTCCAGTAACTAAGGTATAACACAAATCACTACTGCTACTG
>JAVHNF010042086.1:7802-22449 GCA_034783455.1 Micropsitta finschii
CTGGTGGGTCCATCATTATGTGTCATGTTGCAGTATATCTCACCATGGGTACCTTCAGGGGAGTCACTGGTCTATAACTGGTTGCACCTATCTTCTCCAGGGTAACACAGTGTATTACTGCAGTGCTGTATAAGTAATTATTTGTAATACTGTACTGTGTGCAAAGAGTTTATTTCTTTGAGTCTTTGATTATGAGTCTTCATGAGTTTATTTCTGATTATGATTTGGGTGATGCCAGTAGTTCAGCTTCATCCACTCTATACTTAACTCTCAAAACAGCTATAATCTTGTCTCCTTTTGCTTCTCATAGTGCACTGATTTAACCTCATGTCAGAAGAAAACAAAGATTTGTTGAAAGTTTAGAGCTATATTTTGAAGGCTGCCACAAATAAAACCTAATTTTATACTTAATGCAGTAATTCCAGAGGATGGTGTCAATGAGGGCATAGTTGAAATAATTTTTAACATTAGCATCTTTAGAAATGAAACTCTACTCAGAGATGATTGATTTCATTATGGTCACATTAGCTGCTTCCTTGCTTATGTTGTGTGTGGAAATCTTGGACAAAGAAATTTTTTCCTATTTGATGTTAATTCAGTCTGTTGAATTTTCTGTAGTGAAAATGGATGAGATTTCTTTTGAACCAGCCCTTGGCCAGAAAACCAGTGAGCATTACTAAAAGCTGCTGTATGGAGAAGGGGAAGGTGTTAATTCATCCGGGCTTTAAACTGCCTATTCCTGACACAAAGTAGCCTGGCAATCATTTGACATCAGCTACCCTGCAGAGCAGAATAGGACAATGTCATTGTCTATTACAGCTGGTATCAGTTCGACTTTGAATTTAAACGTGCCAGCAAAATAAGAGAGGCAGCCTTCTGCTGCCTCCTGCACCTGTCTCCGTATCTGTGGAGTTTGGGCTCTGGTAGTTTTTAACTTGGCACCTTCATGGCATATTGGGTTTTTTTGTCTTTGAATACCGGGCAACAAATTTCTATTGCCCTCTTTATAGCCCTGGGGAAATCACACATGTGGATTGGTTGAACAAGATAGTGTTGCCTTGGTGCATTTTTCCATAGCAGTAGGTAATGTGTTCATTGCTAGCACTTGGACAGTGGTGATTTTGGGATGCACAGCCACTCAGGCTGGATGGTGGTTATGGGTTATGCCAGTGTTTGCGGTGAATGTATGTTTTTTGGGGGAGATGGCTTTGTTTTTTTGGTTGGTTGGTTGGTTGGCTGGTTTGTTAAAATCCACAGCTTGCTTTTACTAGAAAGTGAGAATCACAGCATTCTCTCATTTGATGTCTTATTCGTTGCCATCTCCTTAGCCTGCCAGTGTGGCATTACACAAGTTACTAGTAACAGAAGAATTAAATATGCAGGAGCAGAAAGACATGAAAGACTGGAAGGAGAACAGTATGCTGAAGTCTCTTCTGCACACTAGTCGGCTGGCACAAGTGGGTATACATCTCCCCTTTTTTCTCTTGTGTCAGGAGGCCATGAATTCTCAGCCTTTTGGAGCCAGCATGTTCCTTCTCATTATAGAGATTCCCGCAGTTGTGGAACTTCCTTCATAAAGCTGCAGTCCCCCTGTACTCCTAACTTACCACCTTACTCAGAGCTTGGACACCTCCAGCCACCATCGGCTTTCAGAGATTATGCTCCAGTTTTGTTTTCTAATATACAAGTTTGCAGGAAGCCACTACTGTCCACTGGAAGTCTAGACAGCACCAGAAAGCTAATGCAAATTCTCATATTGTATCTGTCATCTCTTGTTCATTGCATCTCTATTCATATATTCCTGTTTCTAAAATCTTACTCCTGTTACTATGGTAAAGCCTGCCTAAAAAGGAAGAATTATAGCAGCAAGATCCACTGACCTACAAAATAATCAGAACATAGTTGCTCTGTACAGAGCTCTGCTTTTAAAGTAACTGGTAGAAAGTCTGTAGTGGGAAAAGGAGATGGCCAAGCTACATAGATTTGCATTTAGTCAAAACTCCAGCTTTTGAGCAGAATTGCTGCTTCCGATCAGTGAATCTGTATAACTTGTTTCCCATATGCAGGATTTTTCCATGATTGCAGTATTAGAAGTAGTAGACACCCAAAAAAAGCAGTCTTGGGATTTCGGTTCTGTTAATAACCTTGCAGCTCCAGTGTGATTTTCTCCTCTAGGTACATGAATGTCATTGATACAGTGTTGTGTTACAGTGGCTTATCCTTGCTGGAGGCATGGTCTTTTTCCAACAAACTGATTTGAAATTAAATGAAAACCAAACCATGATTTTTTTGGTTCACCTCCCTGACTATAAAAATGGATGGTCTCACTAATGATTAACACAGCAACTGGTAGCTTAAAGGAGACCTGGGAGAAAATACTGCAGTGCCTCTCTCCTCCAGTAAATATACTGGCATAACATTTTTTGTGCTCACACTACCTTATTTCAGTACACACATTTGAATCCCAGCAGCATGGATTTCTGCCTTCATACCTGCTTAAAGATCATTAAGGATGCACTAGTTCCCCATTGCATCAGATATATTTTTGTAATGTTATTTCTAGTAACTGGTTTGCAGTTCACTGTGATGCTAGCAGAGGTTTTTAGAATGCTATTCTTTTTCAAGCCAATGAGGCATCTAAGATTTCCAACATCATCTTGCCTGCGGCATGGTTACATCATTAGGAACTGAGTAAAAGTTCACAACAATTCTGCATTTACATGGACATCACTTCTGGCATCTTGTTTTGGTAGCAGTAAGTCCCTGTTTCATTAAACTGTTTAAAAATGCATACGTTTATTATGGTCGCAAAATGTTTCCTCCTGTGTTTACTTCACAAGGCTGGATTACGCTGAGCCTGGGCAGCTGACAAAACTCTAATGAAGCAGTCTTTCAAAAGAACCAGAGGGATGTTTTTAGGCTCGGTGTTCCCATAATGTGATGAACTGCTTAGCACTCAAGAAATGAAAGTGCTAAAAACAAAAGGAGAAAAAAGAAAAAACTGCCACATAGCAATTGTTCACATAGCAAATGGTGGTAAGAAATCTGGAGGCTTTCCCCTGTTACTCTAGATGATAACTGTGAGCATATATTCTCTTCTAAATTGATTTTGATTTACATTAATGAGTGTACCACAGTGTCTGGAACCTTGTGCAAATCTTCAAATAGCTATTTCTAAATATACACAAACTTTTCCCTCTATATTCACTGTAAAATATTGATGAATCCGTTTATAGTGCACCAGTTCCCTCCCTGCCAGAGATGGGGCAGATACAGAAGCTCATCTATGCGCAGATATGGTAGATGATGCTTTCAGAGTTTATCACAAGGTTGTTTCCGTAGTGCACATGATGCTGCCAACCAGCATGGGCCAGCTGGCCCAGAAGCTTCTTGTTTATCCTGCCATTTTTCAGGGCAGCAGAAGGAGCTGCTGCTGAAATGCTTGTATGCCATCTCCTGCAAGGAGGTCACTCCAAGTTAGATCTGTGCTAATGCCAGAGGTCAGGAAGAAGATGGAAGAGGAAGGAGAAGGCAGGTGTTCTGCTCACGTGAGCCCAGCAGAGTCCTGCTCCCTTGCCATAGCTGTTTGTGAGACAGGCAGCAGGTGGGAGGATGCTGCAGCCTAAGTCAGTGGTGGCAGAGGTGAGAGCTGCCACTGCTGTGTCCCACCACAGGATCTGAATCCAGGTCCAGCTGGTGCAGCTGTGATGCTGGAGTGTGCTGGAGTGTTGGTAATTTGGGTTGGTAACACTTAATTCTCATCTGCTTTCACTGACCTGGGTGGATATGTGTTTCCTTCATTAGAGATCCGAGCTCAACTCATCGAGCAGCAGAAATGCCTGGAGCAGCAGACTGAAATGAGAGTGCAGCTTCTTCAGGATCTGCAGGATTTCTTCCGCAAGAAGTCAGAAATAGAAATGGAGTATTCCCGAAACCTGGAAAAATTGGCAGAGAGGTTCATGGCAAAAACAAGAAGTACAAAGGATCATCAGCAGTACAAGTGAGAGAAATTTCCTTCCCCTTCACCCCCATGTTAGCCATTGCTGGAGTGCTGCACCACTGCTTCTGCTGGTGTTGAGAACTGCTAGGCTGAGCCCAGGTTCAAAGGCATGTTTAAAATTCCCACCCTTGTCTAGCAGCATAACAGTTTTCATTGCAGCTGAAGGTATATGGGTGCCTAAATCCTGTTTCATTGGTATGGCCCCTGCAATTATTCATGTAAGCTTTTGACAAGTGGGGTCAGTTTCTTAAAAGGTAAGCTGCACAAATATTACCTCTAACCTACCATATGGAATTTAAACTGCCCGAAATATAGACCAGTATCTGAAAGAGAGACAGAGCCTCAAGAGCACTTGAAAGCTGTGTGCTGGTCTGTTACAGTGGAGTTGATAGGATCTGAAACTGTCCAAATAAAGGTTAATCACCATTAGAAAGAAAAAGGACAAGAATTCTGGCAAAAAGGCATTAAGAAAGAAATAGCCTTAAGATGTCCATCTCCAACAAAACAGGAAAGTTTCCTTAACTCACTTCTGATGCACAGCAAAGCACTGATGTTTAAGAAAAGGCTTTTGTCAATCATTCGTCATTGCTTTGATTCTGAGGTAAAAGCTAAAGGTAGACAATTAGATGAGGAATTAAAGGGCATGTTTCTAACAGTGGGAAGAGTTAGTTATTAAAATAATTTTCCAAGAGTTGAAGGAGTTTCTCCCCCAATTCACCACCACCTCTGCCTGTTTTTATCATCACGTGCTTGATCCTTTTGACATAGGAATATCCCTGCACAAGAAGGGAAAAAAAGAAGGAAAAGAAAACCAAGAGCAGCAAGTTCCTCAAGCACTTAGTTCCAAGGCAAACTGGAAATTAATATTTCAATAAAATCATATGGCAAATTTTATAAATAAGTTATTGTTGGCTGTGAAACTGTTGTTGAACTACTTGCATTTTTATTTTGCTTTGTATAAAAGAAATAAGAAGTCATCTGTGATTTTGCTTTTTGCAATATTGTAAGCTTGGGGTGGGCCTACAATACAAAAAGCCTGACAAGGAAATTCCAAACTGGACTGTTGTGGAAAAAGCCTGGTCCTGCTGTTTGTCTTGTAACTGAACCATCTGGGATTGGCAGTAGCACTGTATTTATGAATGCTGATCACAGAATATGTATGCTTGTGACATAAACTACTTTTAAGTAGTTACACAAATCCATTGCAGTGTAACAGCTACACCTGTGATATTACTCATGAAGGCTTTGGAATGCGCTTGCAGTGCTTGTTTATTTCTAATGTAAAAAATGAATTACTGTTACTCTTTCAACAGTGATCCTTACTGATTTTCGAATAAACAAAGTACTCCATCTGTCAGCAGTTGTGAGCTTTGTGGAGAGTTTGGGGTTTTTTGTACTCTCAGGTAGTTTGCAGTGTTCAGAATTCTTATGCTTTTTCTATATTTTTGTGTCCATGCCTTGTGGGATTTGTGAAATGTGTCTTAAAAGTGATCTGAAGCTTGCCTAACCTGAGTTATTCCAAGCATGGATTGACCGGCTGTTCAGAAGCAACCATTTTTACAGAACAAGTTAGGACTGTAAATGTCAGGGAGATGTTTGTGTTAATAATGTAACTTTTGTATTTCTATACATAATACATGTGTGTATCTTCTCCTTAGGAAAGATCAGAACCTCTTGTCACCGGTGAATTGCTGGTACTTACTCCTGAACCAAGTGAGAAGAGAAAGCAAAGACCATGCAACATTGAGCGATATCTACCTGAACAATGTGATTATGCGGTTCATGCAGATAAGCGAAGACTCCACCAGAATGTTCAAGAAGGTAATGCCTCTCCTGCAGTTCTCCAGACGGGCTTGCAAGATGCATGAGGGAGGCAAAAGTGTCCTAATAGGTAGCATTTGAGGAGAAGATTCAGCACACGTAGCATAAAATGTGTTTTAGCACATGTATAAATTCTTCATGACTGTTCTCACGGAGCAAATTCTTAGTGCTGAAATGCCTGGGAAACTGCTGTATATGCTGGTGACCTTAAGAGCTGAATTGCAAATATCCAAAAGGCAGGGAAAAAAGCCTGTTCTCTCAAAAGCACACTTGTCTACCCATGCAGAAAGGAAAGTTTTCACTTAGGACTCCCAAAATAGTAATGCGGTATTAATGAATTATTTGTAAAAACAGTATTTCATTGTAATTCTGTTACTCAAGAAACATTCAAGCCAAAGTGAGGGTGTACCTTGTAATGCCATGGCATAAAGATGGTAGTGTGTGCTGCAATGCTCTTAAAAGTGTTTCTGTCTCTTCTTGATATTAAATATGAACATACGCATTTGATAACATAACTATTTCTATTAGATCATTTAAGCATTGTCTCTCTGCATGTTTGGCCTTGTTATGTGCCCGTTATTTGTTTTTATAACACATACGGTGTGCAAATCCCTCTTGTGCTAAGCAAGCACTCTGGGCAGTCTTAGTTTGAGATCTGCGTAATGTGTTTGTAGTCACTGTTGTTATAATGTTCTGAAATAAAAATAGAGTATAAATGCATATCCATTGGTCACAGTGGGATGGTGATAGGCAAGCGTCACACTGAAAAGAGTTCGAAACCAATAAAGGTTAAAGGATGTGTGTGACTAAATGATGGCAGCAGTGCCCAAATAATGTTTTCAAAACAGAGAACTGATTTCACATATACCTGGCCACAATCCTATGTAGATAGTGATGGGGTGGGAAGAATTATTTAGGAACCACATAGGTTGTACTTAGTGAAAAAAAAGTAAAAACAGGAATCAAATTTATTAGTGTACATTAAAACCAGTAACAGTAATAGAGTTGAAATTTATAATTTCTTAGTAATGGTCTGTTCATATGTCTGATGCATAAAACTAGTTCACAAACCACTAAACATACTAACATGGACAATTATTACAGAAGTTAAAAAGACAATGGGAAAAGCAATTTAGTCATGCCGCAGTACTATGTGGAGATATCTCAGACTTGCGTGGACCAGTAGAAACCTTTTGGTATTGAATCTGGAATAGTTTTTCAGTTGTTTATTTCATATCACAAAATCTCTTCTTCTCTAAGTGTATGTTATTAGACTAGCTTGTTTGCTTTCAGCATAGTTTAGTTCTTTAGCACTGGAAATCTTGCTTTTCCTTCCCTTCTCTCCAGGTGGACTGTATGAAAAAAATCTAGATAAAGTTTTCTGTGGAAAAATGTGTGTCCTCCTTTATTCACTCATAACTTATTAATGGAGATTGCTTCAGCTTATCTCTTGGAAGGAGGAGAATACTTGGATGTTGTCAGTGCATTAACAGGAAGCATATTGTCCCATCTTCCTGACAGACTTGTCTCTTTCCTCCATGTTGTGCCCAAGAATGTACAACATCTCAAATTTTGCCTTTCTAGCAAAGCTTCTTGAAGAAGCACAAGCAGCTCTTCATGCTTTTTTGTTCCTATGTTGGCTCGTCTACAGGGGAATTAAGAGAAGGGAAATTGAGGGAGTCCTGCTGTGCAGTAATCTGGAGCTCACATTAGTGGAGCTCAGATCCTCAACAGCCCTATCCTACGTTTCATCAGGGTTTGCTGGCTGACTCTCAGCATGAAAGTCTCACATCATTCAGCTGTTAGCTGAGGTGGAGCATGGGCAGAGTGAGCTTACCAAAGGCTGTGTGAAGGGATCTGAGCCAGGCTGGTAGTGTGAGGGGCAGGGTGGCAGGAAGACATGTGCACCCCACCATGCTGTAAGTGAGATTCATGGGCATGGGGCCTGAAAGTGGCAGTGGTTGTTCACCAGTATCAGTTCTGAGCACACATTTTTAGGGCAGTCTGCCAGGAGTCAATATTTCTTGGAGAAAGTTGGTATTTCCAGTAACTCCCTATGTGCATGGTTCTTGCTACGGTGTTTGTGGCAAAGTACCCATGATTTATACGATAGTTCCTAGCTGCACAACTGATTATACCTTGAATGATGAAGCTCCAGTTTCTCTGCTGGGAAAGGGAAGGGAGTTGTGAAATGAGGTGAACAACAGTGGACAGAGAGAAAGCCAGGACCTGTGCAGAAGGTGAAGCTATTAGCAAATCATCTTGCCTCGCTGATGAAGAACATAAGCTGTGTATGTTTAGTCCAAATGGGCAGCTTCAACCATAATAGTCTTTAAAGGTCCCTTCCAGTCCAAACCATTCTATGATTCTGTGATCATTTCTGTCAGATGTGAATGAACGGCCTAACTTAAGATATGTCACAGACTGCCTCAGAACTCCTTAATGGAGATCAACCAGGCAACAGGAAGAGATTAGGTGCAAAACACGTGTCCTGTACTACAGCCCCTCTTGTGGGAGAGAGGTCACAGGAGCAAAGAGGAGGTGCACTTAGAGTGAGAAAGGTGACATCCAATGCTCTTCTCCATCAACACTGTATTCTCCCTAAAGAAAATAGCATGGAATTTGCTGGAGATCTATAAGCATCAAATAAAACATTTAAACAATTTCTGTTACTTTCTGTTGACTACTTTTGAAAAAGACTGGATTTGGACTAAAATTCTGTCAGAGAAAACCGTAATCAGTCTCAGGTGGTGTCATCCCTATGAAAGCAAATGGGATTTGTTCACTGTTCACAGATTTCAGATTAGAGACATGCTATATCCTGCAGGTACTTCTACACTTGTGCCTGATCATACTGTTCCATGAAACATGTACTCTCTCTAAGTAATAAATGTAAATAATAAGAACAGTAGTAACATGAAGAATTCAAAATAAAGACTTAACAAGTCCATGTTTAATATCTTCCTGCAGTCCATGGTCAAGGACAGGAAATACACCTGGTCTAACACATCTATACTCCATTGGCTCTCACAGCGTTGCACATAGGAGCGTTTAATGTCATTTTAAGTAATTACCAGCTGATCAAACTTCTCTATATTCAATAATTAGATCATTTAATTATATATCTTACAGTTACATCTAATAGTGGTATGCATCACTATTATCATCTTGTTTTAGTTCTCCCTCAGTTTTGCAGCAGCAGCTTCTGCATCGTTAGAGGTGCTTTAGCTCTGCTTCCACGTCTGGAGAAGGGGAGTGTCTCAGAGTAGATTACCCCATTGCTCACAAGCAAGATGAAGAGACAATAGCAAAGTTACTCTGAGCTTTTTGGCTCTTTCTGCTGCCTTTTTTTAATCGCCCTCTCTCCTCCTGAGAGGATGAGGCTTCCCATTCATCTTCTCAGTGGTAACCCTTACTGACTTCTTCTACCTCACTGGTGGGCAATTAGGTGCACAAATGAAACTTTTCCATGAAGTGAGATAGATGTTTTCTAGAAGGATAGTGTTTTGCATGCTGTACTAAGATTGGCCCCACCTTGAGTTGTAGTAAGGAATAGATCAGATTTCCTAATTTTGTGGCCATGCTTACCAGTATTGTTTTGTTCCCTCTCCTGCTGATGTCTCCTATGTGGGATACAGTACAAAGTCATGAGTATGTAGCAACCCCTTTCTTTAGTCTTCCTGTAAAACGTGTGTAGTACCCAATGCTGGTCTATATAAAATGCAGTGATGAGGGGTGTCTGTGCTCCTTGCTCTTTGTAACTTGCCCTTGTCTCTCCCTCTGTTCTTTATTCTGGTTCTTCCTTTTGTGTATATCTGTACATCTGTCTCAACATTTGGATTGCTTTGGTGAGATGATCCCTGTTGGTTCTACCTTACACGTTCTGATGGGCCAGGAGATATTGTATTCAGGTTTCTGGCTGTGCATGGCTTTCCTGTCTAGGTTGTCCCACTTAACATGTAGATATTCATAATTTTTGTTCTCTCAGGAGCTCTTTGTCACTCTTTTTTTCCAGGGATCAGGAACCAGCATCTGTTTAAATGTACTAAATGCAGGACAGAGATAGGATCTAGTTCAGAGATTTTGTGGCATTTATCTGATTCTATTATGTCATACTTCCAGATAGGCACTTAAGCTCTTCTTTTTAGTTGCTGGCATATGAAAGCAGTACAGATCACTGTTCATGCCTGGCCTTCATGCTGCTCATAAAATGACAGACATAAAGTAGCAGAGTTCAAACCTTGCATACTTGCATGTTTCTTCAGGCAGATGGGGTAGATGGCCTCATGGGGACAATTAAAGAATAAAGTAATACGGAAAAATGTCAAGCAGAAGGGAAAAATATTATGCAGAACATTTCATGCAGTGATTCTGGTTACCCCAGCATTAATAATCAACTGTATAAACACACCCACAAAATCCTCAAGCAGATTTGTATATTTATAATTTATAAACATGTATTTTCTTTGGACAGAAACCGTAATGAGCCAAGATGAACATATCTTCCAGTGTTTACAGTAAAAGATGCTGGAGAAGCCAAGCACAATAAATATTTTAGTCCCATAATCTGGCTATTAACAAGGAATATGACTACCTGCCAAATCCATCTGATGTTGTAAAGATTGTGGCATATATTGAGATTTTTTTTGCATGATTTCCTTAAACATTTACAGGTTTAGAAGGATAACAAAACTGTTTGTTGCTGTAGACTGGTATTTCACTGTGTGTTGGTTATGCCAGTGTGACTTCAGCTCATCAAAGCTCCTTAAAGAAGGGTTTGCACATCACTTTCTCCAGGGACCAGCAGCAGATTCATTTTAAAGCAACAGTCACAGAATATTTTCCCTGAATGATGTAACTGAGAGTATCATTGTGTGTGCTAAATACAGACACTAAATTGTTCCAAGAAGAACTGAACTGACTCTAAAATTTCAGTTTAAAATAAAAGAAGAGAGTAAAGTTTGGCTGCCCGATTGTGCTCTGGCTGAAATGGGAAACTCTTACAGACTTCAGTGAAAGGGTAGTAATGTGGAATAATTCTTTCAGCTTCTCAGACATTAATCCATAAATATAAATCTTGATAACATCAGTAGGAGCACTGATGTGTTGGAAGTTGTGCACCTACTGAAAGGGGTGGCTTTGGTACACTTGTCTGGTGCATGGGCGTGATCTATCCTACTATCAGGTGGAAAAAATACACTACCATCTCTTGATGTTTTGCACCAGATGAGCTTTTTCAGGAGGAGTTTTCATGTGCTCTAACATTTTTGTAATGCTCTTTGTTCTTTTGGTTAATAGATGCTAATGCATTTCTCTAGGACATAGTGAATAAAGACGCACCTCGGTGATCGTTTGTCAGGTTTTAATGGCCTGATAAGAGCTATCAAATAGGCTCCAGGAAAATGTGTGCTGCATCTTATGCTCTGTTGTTTGGCTACCCTGAGGAAAGGCTCCTAGAGGAGCACGCAGTTCAGACATGCTGAGTTGCTGCAAGGGGATAGGTAGCATAAAAGAGAAATAGGAGAACCATTAACCACTGAAAATGAATGCACCTTTTATCTGGTGCTCTAACAGACTATATATTACACACTAAAAGCCCTATTGCTTGCCACTCAAGTCAGTATTTCTTGATCTTAAATGCTAATGTAAAACGTGTTGGTTCTTGAAAATAAATCCTTTTTATACTGCTAAGGTAACCAAATTTCCTGGTTTTTATTTGTCAGTTCCTACAAAATCTGTCATTAGAAAGAAGCAGTAAGTGACATGTTATCCATCACTAGAGGCACCCCCCGCAGGTTGGAGTCCCCAGATGAACTGGGTGGAAGGATGACTCATCTGTGATCCTGTGGCATTGCTAGGCTGTCTCTTCCTAATTTTCACTCCTTTCGCTGATTACCTCCCTCCCTCTCTTTTCACTTCCCATTTTAAAGCCTTTTCTGAAAATATATCCGTCTTCACTGTGATCTCTTCCATTCACTTTCAAACTTACTGCTGATCAATGTGTTGCCTGAAAGATAATGTGTGCGTGGTGGCCAGTAAATCCTGAGGGCTAGATCGCTTGTGCTTCAGTGCTGGACAAAACTCTACAGGAGCAAAGAGAAGAAATGGGTCCTAGTAAACAGCGAGCATTCCCTGAATGCTCAACTCTGCTTTCTATTTGCAGTAAGGTGCAACCGAAAAGGAGTGTTGATCCTTCAGTGTGTGCTTTGCTTATGACAAAATCTGCCACGATTAAAGGGGAAATTGGCTTGGGGTTTTCTGTCTCACCTTCTCAAACAAACTTTTGCACTGCCAGGTTAAGGCATGCTGCCTTGGAATCAGTGTTGCTGTATTTAGGACTTGAGTTATTGTGAGCTCTGAGATGTTTCATCTTCTAGTCTTGGTGTCAGCCATCTTATTTGTCCTTTTTTTCTGCTAAAGTGATTTAAAAAGCAGACCACTCATATTCAGCACTATAGAAGCAGCTATCCAAGAGAAAACAGGTGGCCTCCACTTGGAGCTTGGAGGAGATGTGTAAGCTGTTTCAGAGCTGAGCTGCTGACTTTTAAAGGCAAGGTGCCAATGTAAAGCAAGGAAAAGCAATTCAGAATTTTTGCTAAAGCTTTTACTGTGTTTCCCCACAGCAGCTTGCAAATCTGCAATCCTTCTCCAGTTCTTCACAAGCTGGGCCCTGTTATGCATACAAATTTTTGTCCTTAGTATTAAAGGGAAAATTATCTGATAGTTGCGAAGAAATAAGTAGTAAGCCTTATGTTCAAGATACTTCAATAGTAGAGCATGCCTCCTGAAAAATACCAGACTTTGAAAAGTATAAGCAATAAGGAAAGTTTCATAGTAGTTCTGTGTAACTCGGCTTCAAAGCCTCCGTCTCACTGTGCTTTAGCTAGTACAGCTAATGCCCTTGGGAATACAAGAATTTCACTAAAGTGTGTTTTAATTTATGTTTCTAGCTTCTTGTTGGTTAAAAATCATCTTGCATGTAAAGATTGGAGTGATTACTGATAACTGATACAGCGAGTTCCTTAAAATACTGCCCAGAGTTCAGAATACAACAGAATAGGACAAATAACTGAAAACGCTGTGTTCCAGCTACTGTGTGTGTCTGTTTCAGCCTCCTAGAAGACACAGTGGGTGGGATGTGTGGAGTGGTTCCTCCTCATTCGTGGGCGTTACACTGGAAATTCTCATTCAGAAACCATTATTCCTGCAGGTGTTTTAGCGATGGCCAAGTATGTGTTAGCAGCTTTGGAGATGAGTCGTCCCTGAGGATTTTCCTGTGGCTCCTATACAAATACAAAGTACTTCTCATAGCTCGGGCCATTATCTGTGACAAAGTTGGAGGTTTTAGAAGCTGAGCTAATTATCAATTTATTCACAGAAAATGATGCTGACATTTCCAGCGTGGATGTTACAATGCTGAGCATTACAGAAGAAATGTAGCCAGGCTGTTTGCCAAGTCCCATAGCTCTATTCTATAGCTGTTTCCCAAAGGCAGTGGTACAAATGCTTTCAATTCTTGCACAGTTGCCATGATTTTCATCTAATTGAACTACTACGGACAACAAACAAAGGAATATATCTGAATGAGACTCAAATTGAATACTTTTATTTTGACATACTTGCTTTTGTTAATAACTACTGCTAAGTATTTCTTTTTTTTTTCTGGGTCAGAATGAAAGTGAAGACACAGTCCAGAAAAGCTAAACAAAGCTGTTTCAGCAGCCTGCTCTGTGCAATATTATGCAGTTGGGTATCTGTTTCAAAGAGAAGCCACAATTATTTCTTGCATAAATATTTAGATAGTTGCATGTACTGAGAAACAAAGACTATTCTAGGTGTATTCTAGGATGTCTCTCTAGAATATTACATTTTATGTGGTTTAGTTTTTGTATGTATCGTGGCAGTTATAAAACAGTCCACAGTCTGTTCCATTAAAAAGGCTTGTAACATTAATCCTGAATTTCACGCTTTCTCTTGGCACCTAATTTCCTGATGCTTCATGGGAAAATCTCTCAAATTTCTTCTGGGTTGGCTTTAGAAATCTTGTGTCCAAATGTTATCTGTCTACTTCTGCACCCCTGAATCAGTATGCTTAGTGCTCTGTAAATCTATCAGAACAGTGGCTTTGTGAGCAACACTGCATTCACTATCAAGGATGAGCAATGATTACGAATATCAAAAAGCAAATGTATGCTGCAGTTTTTGCATGCCTTTTTCTAATGATTTTTTTTCTAATTACAGAGCAAAGAGATTGCGTTTCAGCTTCATGAAGACTTAATGAAAGTACTTAACGAGCTTTACACAGTAAGTACAGTTACTTACTTGGCTTATCTTATACAAATTCCCTATCAGGCTTCTCCTTAAGCTTTAAATGGTCTTTCATCTAGTAAGTTACCCCCCAGTGGAGATGGATATTTTTGTCTTTTTGCACAAGTCTAAACTATCTCTTTTGGAAAGACTGCTCACTTGTTTAGAATACATGCGCTAATGCTTTCAACCCTTTTTCCCCCGAGACTATGCTAAGCTAGTTTATTAGAATTTTTGTTGGTTATTAATGAGACATGTCTACTCAGAGCATACCAGAGCAAAGCGTCTTCCTTTTCCTCCTTGTTTTTGTCCATGCTGAAATCTACTTGGTTTGACTCATGGACTACACTTCAGTAAAAATCATAGGTGCTTGCAAATCCCAGTGCTGTGCTGTCTAAATGTTACTTATGTGCCTTCCTCTCCTTCTGACAGGGATAAGTAAATAATGAAAAGAAAAAAAAGACGATTGTGTAGGCTTCTCATACCATTTAGAGAGGCAAAAAAAAACCCCACTATGAG
>JAVHNF010042099.1:12808-33801 GCA_034783455.1 Micropsitta finschii
TGCACCCATGTGCTGCCCCTGCACCCCAAATATTCATTTACCCACCTGTACCCCAAATACCCCCTTGCACCCCAAATAGCCATGTACTCCCCTGCACCCCAAATACCCATTTACCCCCTGCACCCCAAATACCTACGTACTCCCTGCACCCATGTGCTGCCCCTGCACCCCAAATATTCATTTACCCACCTGTACCCCAAATACCCCCGCAGCACCCCTTTGCACCCCAAACACCACCCTGCAGCACTTAAACACTCTCACACTGCCCACAGATCTCCCGAGCTGGGTCCCCCCTGGCCCTGCACACTCTAGCACCCTGCACAATGCCTTCCAGCCCCCACATGCTCACGCACCCCTCTGCACCCCCAGTTGTCCCCCTAAAACTCCACGGGGTGCTCAAGGACACAAAGCTGGGTGTGTCCTCCTGCCTGGGTGCGATGGAGAGGGTGCAGTGTGGGGCTGGGGTGCAGTGGGACACAGCAGTGAGGACAGTGCTCAGGGACAGAGCCTCCCAAGGTGGCTCCAGCACGGTCATGGTCATGGGGCAGCGCAATGGTTAAGTGCAGGAGGCTGCACCGGGGCTTCGAGGAAGAGGAAATCTCAGCAGGAACAAGGACAGGGAAAGGCCCAGGGCAGGGGCCGGAGGCGCAGCCAGGACGTGCTGGGAGACCCGAGTGGGGCCCTGGGACGAGCCCTGGCCAGGGACGCTGCAGGCACTGGCAGGAGGTGGCTGGGATGGAGAAGGCAAGTGGGGTGTCCCATGGGATGGGCACTGCCAGGGGCTTGCTCCCGCATGGCTGGGGCTTCCTCGTGCCCTCTGTGGGTTTCCCTTGGCCATGGATGTCCCTGGTCATGGCAAATCCTGGTGGGCACCAGCCCCTTCAAGCCCTGGTGCCAGCTGGGGCCAGGGTGGATGGATGGATGGATGGATGGATGGATGGATGGATGGATGGATGGATGGATGGATGGACACTCCTGCAGCCCCCACAGCCTGCAGAGGGAGAAGAGGAAGAGGAGGACAAACAGGACAAGGACGGTGAGAACACGGTGGAGGACATCGAGGGCATCCTGCACTATGAGGAGTGCATTGCTGGGCTGCTGGCCACGGTGGTCCAGCTGCACCGGAGAGCAGAGCAGCTCCAGTGCCGCACCAGCAGGTACCAGAATGCTGCGCCCATGGGGCACTGGGATGTGGCACTGCTCTGGTGCATTCCACTTGTGCTCTTCACCCTGCAGGGAGGACGAGAAGGGCTGGGAGGGCACCACCAGCCTCCCCACTGCCAGCCCACAGCAGCACCACCTCGACAGCACGCTCGGTACTGCCACGGGTCCGGGAGGTGAGTGCACCGTGTGTGCCATGCTGTGCCATGCTGTGCCATGCTGTGCCATGCTGTGCCATGCTGTGCCATGCTGTGCCATGCTGCAGGGACCTCACCCTGTACTTCCTCTCCCCAGCCGACCGCCCCGACCTCTTCGCGGACCTGCAGCACGCCGTGAGCTCGCTGGAACGCACTGTGTTCTCCCGGCACCGGCACCGGCACCAGCACACACCGGTGTGGCCTATGCTCAGCAAGGAGTGGGCCCGAGCAGCCAAGGTGAGCCACAGCAGCATGGTCAGCCCAGACGCCAAGTGGGTGGGCATTGGTTGACCGTCTCCCTGTATCCCCAGGGCCTGGAGGAGCTGGACCGGAGCCCGGGATGGGCCGGGTGGGCGATAGGACAGGCTCAGGAGGAGGGAGCGGCAGAGGAGGCCGCGGTGGCGGCAGCGGCATCGAGGAACGCGGCTCTGCGGGCAGCCCTGGGACACCGCGAAGAGGAGCTGAGCAGGGCCACGGCGGCGCTGCGGGCACTGCGGGGGGAGCGTGACCGGCTGCAGCTCAAGGTGGGCGCCGTGGGCACGGCGAGGGCGGGGGCAATGCCCTGGGTCAGCCCCCAGGGCTCAGCCCGGTGCGTGGCGCAGGTCCGCGACTTACGGGATGCTCTGTCCAGGCTGGAGGAGCCGGGGGGCTCCGAGAGTGACACCGCCGGGCTCGGCAGCCCCCCGGTGCACAGGGAGCCCCAGGTGAGTGCACGGTGGAGCCTGCCCCGGTGCCGCGCTCTGCCTGTCCCGGCGCCTGTTCCGGTGCCTGTCCCGGTGCCGGGCTTTGTCTGTCCCCGTGCCAGGCTCTGCCTGTCCTGGTGCCGGTCTCTGCCTGTCCCGGTGTCTGTCCTGATGCCAGGCTCTGCCTGTTCCGGTGCCTGTCCCGGTGCCGGTCTCTGCCTGTCCCGGTGCCTGTCCCTGTGCAGGGCTCTGCCTGTCCCCTCTGCAGGACTTGCCCCAGTGCAGTGAGGATGCTCAGCCCCGCAGCCCCCTCTCCCCCCAGCCCTCGGAGGGTCCCAGCCAAGAGCAGGAGGAGCGGGTCCAGCAGCTACAGGGGTGAGTGTGTCCCTCCCCTCCTCACTGGTGGGGAAATCGAGGCCGCGGTTAACAGTGGGTGCCAGGTCCCTGGCGAGGCTGCAGGAGGTGAACCGGGAGCTGGCGGCCGCGCTGCAGGATTGCAAGAGCGACGCGGAGCGGCTCAGCATGGTGCTGGGGCAGCACGAGTCCTGCAGCACCGCGCTGCGCCTGGCCCTGCGCTGCAGGTGGGGAAGCAGGGACGTGGGGCAAAGTGGGGACACAGCCCGCGGTGCCACACTGAGCCCCTCTCCCTGCAGCGAGCGCTGCGGGGGGGCCTACGCCGCCCTCCTTGACCTGACGTGGGCAAAGGTGCGCCGGGAGGAGGATGGGGCCCAGGGGGGTGAGTAACAACTGGGGGGCTGGAGGGTTGGGGGGAGCTGGGGAGCTCATGGGGAGGATGGTGGGTGGATGTGCGAGGGACACTGGGGAATGTCGGGGGATGAAGAGGGGATGTGGGAGGGATGCAGCAGGGATGCACAAGAGATGCTGGAGGGTGTCAGAAGGATTTGGGGGGATACAGGGGGGATGCAAGGAGATACCAAGGGAGAATGCAGGGAAATGTTTAGGAGATGCATGGAGATATTAAGGAGATGCACAGAAGTTGTTGGGAGGATGCTGGGCAGATGCATGTGGTTTATCAGGGGGATGCAGGATCGATGCTGGGGCACCCTAGCCCCAGCACAGTCCCTGTAGGCATAAACACCAAACAGGGACATGACCACTGCCTGCCTCATGCCTAGGAGCCATGGGGCAGCAGAGCCCGGGGCATGGATGGGGATCCAGCCCCAAACCAACGGAGGGGCCACAGCTCCAGTGCCGAGCAGAGCCAGATGGGCAGGAAGAGAGTGGGGACAGCAGCTCCACCGCACTGCTGAGGTAGCAGGATGACAGTGGAGCACAACGCTGGGCTGTGCCCAGGGTGGCACCGTGTCCCCTGTGCCCACCCAAACCAGCACCCTCATCCCGCAGCACCCCAGCACCACGTGGGATGGAGGAGGAGGCCCTGCGCGAGCACATCCGTCGGCTGCGTGCAGAGCAGGCGGCTGTGGAGGCTTCTCTGCAGGACCCCCCAGCACCCAGCAGCACCCACCGCAGCGAGGATACCCGGGCCCGCGCCGAGCGGGTGCTGCAGGAAGCCCGGGCTCAGCTGCCCGGCTGGAGACGGCCAGAGAAAGCAGAGCTACTGCAGGAGCTGGCGATGCTCAAGGTGGGATGCTGTGGGGCTGAGCATGGGTCTCTTCCCTGCTCTCTGCAGAGAAGGCTGTGTGGAGACCTCGGGGCAGCTTCCAGTATCTGAAGGGGGCTACAGTGATACGGGAGAGGGACTTTTCATCTGCGACTGTAATGATAGGACAAGGGGTGATGGGTTTAAACTTAAACAGGGGAAGTTCAGGTTGGAGATAAGGCAGGAGTTCCTCCCTGTGAGGATGCTGACGCTCTGGCACAGGGTGCTCAGAGAAGTGGTAAGTGCTCCATCCCTGACAGTGCTCAAGGCCAGGTTGGGCAGGTTGGGTGACATGGTCTAGTGTAAGACATGCCTGCCCATGGCAGTGGGTTGGAACTGGATGATCTTAAGGTCTTTTCCAACTCAAACCGTTCCATGATTCTATGATCTGAGCCATGGAGCTGGGAGAAGGGCAAGGGTTGATGCACAGCAAGAGGGAATGGAGCCGTGCCTCAGTTTCCCCATCCTGGTGATGATGATGCTGCCCTGCCAGGAGGCCATGGCTGACCTGAAGATGCAGTTGCAGCTGTTGGAGAGGGAGAAGCGAGGTCTGGAGGTGCTGGCGGCTGCGCAGGGCCCGAGGGAGGCTGCATTGCGCCTGGTGCTCCAGCACCTGCAGTGGGAGAAGGATGAGGGGTTCGGCCACCCCCCCAGCAGCTCCATCAGCAGCAAGGAGGTGAGGATTGCTCTCACCTCCACCATGAGGGCCTTCCCCAGGGGCTGGAGGCCTCTCCAGGGATAAGACCCACATCCGGCTTCTGCAGGATGCCCAAAGTAGCCGGGTGGGAGCAGTGGCTCCCCGGTACCCTCCAGGCCAGGCGAGGATGGGTGAAGAGCTCCTGCGTACCCTGACCCGGTAAGAGCCCTCCCTGGCCATGCCATGGTTGAGCTGTGCCAGGCTCAGGGACATTCCAGACATAGGGATGTGCCCCAGGACAGAGGAGCTGCGTGCCCGGGCACAGGCCCTGGTGCGTGCCCTGGAGGACAGCAGTGCCATGAGCCGCGTGCAGCAGGCGCAGTGCGTCACCGTCACCACAGACTTCTTCCACGCTCACAGGTAGGCAAGAGGCTCCTCCACCGGGCGCGTGCTGGGTGCAACATAGCCTCGTACACCCCTAAGTACCTTCCTGCATGTCCTGGTTGCACATCACCCCCTGCTTGCTCCAGATCCCTTCTTGCACATTCACAGTGTGTGGTTCCTACCTCCACAATCCCTTCTTCCTGCACCCCCTAAAAGCGCAGTACCTTCTTGCACCCCCCCAAAACTCTATCCTATATCACATATCCCCAATGGGTGGGCTTTCCCTGCATACCCAAAACCGCAATCCCTCCCTGCACACCCCCAAATATGTGATCCCTTCTTGCACATCCCAAAACCGCAGTCCCATATCGCACACCCCCAAAGCATGGTCCCATCTTGCACATCCTTGATACCCAATCCCTTCCTGCACTCACTCCAACAGCACAGTCCCACTTTGCACACCCCAAACCATGGTCCCATGTTGCACATCCAGTCCTTTGCACACCTTAGAAACACGGTCCTGCCTTGCACACCCCTAGCGCATCATCTCCTCCTGCAAGATATTTTCTGACTCCAGCTTGGGGGATTACGTTCTTCTTGATCATGATAATATTGTTCTTACAAGAACAAAGATGAGGGCAGAGGGCAAGGCATGCTGTTTGGATCACTGGGAAAGGATGGTCCATGTTAGTGTCTCCTAAAGACAGCTACCTCAAACAGCTGCCTACTTGAGTTATGCTTAGAGCTAAATGGTTATTTCACAGACTGCTGGACTAATGAAATAGTGCCCCACCATTTATGCTACTCTGCACTGAAAGAGGGTCTAGGAAAAACTCATCCAGCCAGAGGATATACCAGCTATAGGGAGACTGGCACTGCTGTCCATGATACTGGTTCTTGCAGCATCCTGTGGCTGGAACATCTTATTACTGGCAAGGGTGTCACTAAGAACAGGGCAGCCTGGCAGGCTGCTCTCAGCTGTGTCAGGGCTCACTTGCTACCCCTCAACAGACAGTGGGTCCATTTAGTAGCTAAATATTTTGGTTCTTCTCTGATAAATGCCAGAGCCTTATTCTTGTAATCTGCAGTCTAGACTATTATAGTCTTTGCTCATTCTACATTGGCTTCCTCCAAGCCTTCTTAGCCTCTGCTCATGCAATTTCCATTGACTATGCATAAGATACGTGCAGAATCTAAACATTCCTCAGCATACTGGCTGGAAATGTTTTAATTAAATGGATCTCATTCTCCCTCTCTCCTTCTGGCTTTTAATGAAAAGACTTGCTTTTGGTTCCAATTCAGAGCAGAAGCGCTGCTGAAATATTGAAAACGTTAATGGATTAGCAAAGTATGCTGGGTACTCTGTTTGAAAAATATGAATGTCTTATTCACCTAGCTTACTTGGAAGGCAAGAATGAGTGGTTTTTGCTGTGGATAAAGATGTTCCACATGGAGCTGTAGCCACTGTTGCTATCTCCAGATGTAAACAAATCCTTACTAATGTGGCTGCAATAGGATTCTTTCTGGGCAAAGAGGGAGCCTAATAGCACATCCTGAGGCATCCCCAAGTGCACTAGACACTGAGGATAGTATTCATGACGCCTGATTTACCCATCTGTAAATTATTCATTTGATCTGAGCTAATCAGCTAGGCTCTCTCAATAGTCAAGGAAGACACACACAAGTTGACATGGCTTGCATCAAGTTCTCGGGGATCTTGTTTCTTTCCACTGACTTCTGGGAGAACCCAGACTACTGTAACTGTAATGGTATATTAGTAGCCTATTTCCTTTTCGTCCACCGTTGTATTGTGAGAATTACAATGAAAGTAGCATGTTATTCCTGTATATAATCTAGCACCCCTTTGATGACTAGCAGAGAACAGATGTGCAGGTCTGCTCTATATAACTGCACATATATAAGAATTAATTATTTCTATATTAAGAAATAAGGATGTCATGAGTTACCAGTAAGGCTTTCATCCAAGTGCGTAGGGGGAATTTTCTCCTGGTGGCATTACTGTTCATCAAGTGTATTAACTGAGGCATTTCAATTATGTTAATTAGTTATTTCCTAATTCTTTGGCTTATCACTTTATAAATTGTCATGCTGTTTGTGGGGTGACAGCAACAGTGTTACTGATTCTGGATCTCTATTACTGGAGGTTTTCCTTTAATAAGAAAGGATGTTTTACTCTGAGTAAGGCACCAGGGCTTGTATTTTGAAAGCTTCTGTAAAAGAAAATATTGATTTTCAGTTTAGTTTCATTCATCATGTTACAAAACTTAGCAGTCTGTGGCAGACTGTACCAGTAATGGTTGTGACCCTGGAAACAATATGCCTAGTATATGTCATTTTTATTGACATAGAAATCGAGTTCATTTAATAGTAATGAAGAATTGAGTAGTGGTGTCCAGTTCCATAAGAAATTATTATAAGATCTGTTTCACAACTGACTTGTGTGTAAGGCCAGAGAAAAGTAAAATACTGAGACATGATACAATTGACCTCTCTTGAGGTGAAGAGTTAAGCATCATCTACTATGTGCCGAATGCATTAAAACTGAATTCAAATCTTTTCTTTTCACAGTACACTCCTACAAGGGCTGGGGTTTTTCTTGTTCATTGGAGATCTCTCTTATATGTCAGCATTATTGGAAGATTTTCAGTACAGATATTCTCTAAACTATCCTGTAGCAGGGAGTGACTAAATCACTATCTTGTTCATTGCTGGACAAGATAGTAGTTGGAGATTTATCCTTTTCATGTAACCAGGACTGAGAACCAAAGCCTCCCTACAGCAGGTTATTTTCCTGTCCTTGTGGCCTTCAGTGTGTGTGACTTGAACTGAGACCACAGCAGTTATTCTCCTGAAACTGCCAGCAAACAGCATGAAACAGTAACTTTGTTATCCAAGAATTGCTTATCCAAGAACATTTATCACAGCTGGGATGTTAATCCCAAAAGCAAATATAACTCAGAGTTTTAACAGTATGTCTGTTTTAAGGTTGAGTGTATGGGAAGGCATGTCAGAGGTCAAAGGTGCTGTTGACTACAGTTGCGGATCAGTAACGTTTTGGAAAGGAGATGCCAGTCTGATCAAAAATAGATTTACTTTTGTGAGCATTAGCACTGTAGAAACTATGATTCAGGGATGCATCTAGCACATGCAAAAAGCATTCGGCAGTGAGAAAGACCTTCAGTAGAAACCATAGTATTCAAAAGGTGCCAGAACATGTAAGTAGCTGGGTACAGCCTCTGTGGATCTCTTGGTAGCAGCTCCTGCAAAGTGCTCCAAAGCCTGTGAATCCATCACTGTACCTTCTCATTTATTTACTTGCCTTTGGTGTCAAGAAACACTCCCACAAGTTCCTGAGTACCAAAATTACAGCTACCCACTCTCTCGTTACAAAACCCTCTGGTTCTCCTGTGACAGCCATTGGCATGGAGCAGTGCTGAGGGAGAGTCCTGCAGCCCACTGGCAGCCAAGAAGTATGAAGGCAGCCTGAGGACTAAAAGAAGGCTGCTAAGGATCTGATCACTATTACAGCATATGCATATATGAAATAATGACTGTAGTATAGATTATACTGTGTACTGTCCTTAATTATAAGAAACACCTTTTTCAGCTTTCTTGAGGCTGACATCAAAATGCTCCTGTGTTACAGGATCTGCAAACCCCACTTTTTTTAAAGACACTTCATCTTGATTAGAAGAATTCCCAATAGTAAAACTGTGTCAGTGAAGTCAAACAAGCACAGAAGCCATCTCATGCACTCTTGTATTAGCCTGTGGGCAGATCAGGCCTCATTACTCCTTTCATGAAGCTACAGTGGTATGATAACTGTTATAAAGACCGGAGGGCCTTTGGGATATTAGTAGCATGTTAGATATCCTACCCTGTGTTCTCTGTGAACTTCAGAGGGCTTTTTTCATCATTTTCTTTTTCAGTGGAGAAACCCCTACAAATGTAGGAGGCAATTTCTAGTCACCTAACTGGTCACACACGTAACCTCTAATTACAGGACTTGTGTTCAGTAAGCAACACTCATGATGTTTATTTTACCCACTATATAACTGGCTCCACTATATACATGGCTCCATGCTTATTTCAGGATAAAAGCATGCAACAGTTTAGCACTGAACCAGAAGAATATCTTTTCCTGTTTTACCTCCAAAGTAGTTCTATTATGAAGATCTATTCCGAAACTAGCACATAGATGTCACTTAGAGACAGGTTGTAATGGGAAACATTTGCTTTTTGGCTAGATTAGTGCATTTAAATGGATCAATGATGAGATGCAGCTGTAGGGTGGAGGCTCTTTAAAAGCTGCACTTCTCAGTGCCAAATACAATGAAATACGGATGACTTCCAGCTAACTTATTGTTGATCTTTATTTGAGGGGAAATTTTGCAATATGAGTATTTGATATCGTGATGCTGTGCTGTGGAAAAATCAGAAAAGATATACAGTAATTATAAGACAGATAAAGGGAGGAAACAAAAGCTGACAAAATAGGTAAAGTAAATGTGAAATGAGCTGGAGACAATCAAAGATGAGCAAGAGATGAGAAATGGTAAAACTCTTTGTATAAAAGAGATAAAAATAAAGGGAAATAGAAGGAGTAATAAGGAAACGATCAGTAAAAGACTGGGTGCAAGCAGAATAAACATTATATAAGATGAAAAAATCTTCAGGAATAAACTGTAAAGCTGTACAAATTCATAGCTAAGAAGCCTGATTCTGAACTGATGACTTACCAACACAGGTAAAATAATCTATTTGGTTTGCTATGCTCTACTTACAACTCATGACTTGGGTTGCATTACTTACCTAAACTTGCCTGCTCAGATATGTAAGAAAAGCAGACTCTTCAAATCATTCAGAACAATCTTGCTTCCCAAGTAATTTCCTTTTTCTCTATATATATCTACCACAGCCTTATCAGTTTATTTACCTTGTCTCTGACTGTGAGATGGGGAACTCTCAGGCACCTTGTTCTAATCCAACAATATTTCAAACAGAAAAATGAAGTCTTTTGCCAGCTGAGAAATGCAACACAGCACATGGAGATGCTCAGCTGAGAAAGAAATGGCATACAAAAAAAGCCCTGACCTATTGTCCTCTTCTGCAAACTGCAGAAAACGAAGACAGTTCTGGAGATAGCAGAAGTCAAATAATTTTTATCAGATCCTTAAGCTTAAAGACAGATGTGTGTGTAATTTCATAAGAAATCCTCAAAATGTGACTCAGTTTGGGTTCAGCTTCCTTCAGCACTTCAGCACAAAAAGAATGCATTGCAGTAGAATTCAATTAGTTGGGAAAATACCTGTGTGAGGACAGAAAGAAAAACTGTGTGGACGAACGCTGCTCATGGGGTAACCCGTAGTTTTACGTAACAGAAGGCTTGAAAAGTATAACTGGACAAGAAGGTTAGTTGTAGCTTCTCAGGACTTGCCTCATCACGTTCATTTCTTTTACCAAGCATTTGCACAACTGTATCAAAGCTGATTTTTCTTCTCAAAAAGTCTGTGCAGCTGGACCAAGGGGGTTTGCTAAAGGCACAACCATAAATGAACCATTTTCTTGGCTTGATCTTTCTGAGAACTGGAAACTTGAATCGTTAATGGAAAACGATGTCTTTTTGGGTCCGGATTCTAACTGCAGTAACTGGTAGGAGCTGGACAATCTCTCCCATGCAGCAAAGAGTGAAACGCAACAACAGAAGCTGTTTCTAACAAGGGCTGTCTATGGCAGTCCCTGTTACAGCAAGGCTGCATAAAGCATTTTGCATTTCAAATCGCTTCAGCTCTGCCATCTAGGGGAGCTCAGCCCAACAGGGTACGTGGTCGAGGAAATAACAAGGATTCAGTCCAAAACAAAGAAGCATTTTGGCAGGAAAATCCTCTGATGTTCCCCAACCAGGTCTGCGATGCAGGGAGGAGGAGGGCCTGTGGGGGACTCCTCTGGTTATGCTAGCAGGCCTGAGCTGTAACATTACCACAACACAGAAAAATGATCAGTGAGAGTCACATTAGCATTTCAACCTGACCATAATGAGCAGAACACAGTGCAGCTGCAGGTCTGTCAGTCCAGCCTGAGCAGACTCTATACAAGTCATGTTATTTAATTTCAGGATAAGAGAAACAGAGACTAAAACCATCTTTCGAAACAGTCTAGTTCACCCCCTTCCAATTCCAACTGGGTTGCTCCCAGCCCTCTGTTTTTTAGTGATTTATCTTGTCTAATTTTAAATGACTCAAGAGATGGAGTTTCCACCGCTTCCCGTGGGAAATTAGTCCATGGTCTGATAGATACGGCCAGGATATTTTCTTGATGTTCAACCTTCAGTGGTTTTCCTTTGTTCAGCTTAATCTCATTACTCCCAGTTATTCCCCGTTGGTCCGCGCTAAGCACTCAGCCCCTCTTTTTTGTGTTTACACCTTCACAGTTGGATACAGTTGCCCTTAGAAAACTCTGGTAGGCTTGATCATTATTCACCTTCTCAAATGCAGAGATAAGACAAAACAATATGAGCAAAGGGTGGTCTGGGTTAGTCTCAAAGGATGTTTTCAGACTTAATCTACTTTCATTCACCAAACTTACAGAGACCTTCACATGTTTTTTAGGATACAGTGACTGGTGACCCCCTGCAAACCTGTCACCTCTTTCCTACATGTATCAGAACTATGGGAACATAAGTCATACAAGGTGGGAGTAAAGGACGTGGGAAGCCAAAACCAGGTTTCTATATTAAGAGGACACAGAAGCTAAAGAGTTGTTAGAAAATGTGTTTAGTGGAGTGGCATTAAAGAAGATTACCCAAAATACCTCAATGTGGGTGCTGCACTTGCTCAGCTTAGGAAATACCAGACAGTAGCGTGGCAATTAATGCCAGAGAGACAAGTCAAAATTTTCACTTGGAAAGAACATGACAGATGCAAAGTAGAGAGGCTGGTGAATCATAAGCATGGAGAAAGCTGATGAAACTGTATTTGTGGTGAGATCCTTCAGAGGCGAAGTACAGCGAGGGAAGAAAAGGTGACTGAATGCAGCTATTTCTTGAATGTGCAGAAACTGCTGAGGAGAGAATGAGGACCCCTGAAGGCATTGTGAGAAAGATTAAAGATGTGGAAGCTGAAACAGAATTGTGGAAGCCAAATGAAAGTCTGAAGAGTAACCTGGGCAAATCTCTTGAAAGCAGGAGACAGCTCAGACAAGGGAGCAGTAGCGTTAGCTAGAAATAAATCAATAGAGGCTTTTGTGGGACCCTTACGAGATAACTGGCTTTTCCGGAAGCTTGGGCTGAAATGCAGCATCAATAGAACAGTCTGTTCCTTGTTAGCCTTCATCATAAGGAAGCTGCTGAGAGAGATGCACTATTCCTTCTCCTTCCCCCACCAGCTCCTGTCTCTAAAATACCGATTTTATAAGTAACAGTTTGAAATGTTTTTAAAGTGACAGTTTAAAATCAGAATGAAAGACTCATCTTACTACCATTTCTGAACTTTAAGGAAGTCATGAGCTAAGTACACTGATTCAGTGGAGCACAGGAAGCAGAAGCCAAATCAGGGAAGATCTAGGTTAGAACCGAAGAAGAAAACTGAGCAGTGATTGTAGATGTGCTGCCCAAGGAGCAGACCCACAGCAAGGAAGGGAAAGCAATTGGAGTCAAGGACAGGCTTCTTAAGGTGGGAAAGGCTAAAGCAGTCTCGGGAAGCATTGCTCCTTGCACCTGCGGATGTGCTATGTCCTCTTTCACAGTGAATCCACTCAAGGCAGCATTACTGTTATCAAGGATAATGACTGTAACTGTGACACTGACATTATCAGGGCCACTCAGATAGCACATGCACGAGCTTCAGGCTGTTGTCCTTTCACACAACTGAAAACAGAAAGAACATTCCGATACTGAGTAGGACAAAAAAAACCCCGGTTGTTATGGGCTAAGGCACAGCTGCTCCCAGGACACTGCTTTGCCTTCCAGCCTGCCTGGACTGCAGCGAGGTGCAGAAGATTCTCTGGCATGTCTTCATGAGCTAAGTGTAAAGTTATTGTTGTTATGGGATCAGCTACTGATAGAAATTGGATGAACTTGTCTGGAGACAGAAAAAGCTCCTTTCAACTAGCTCAATTCAGATAACACCAAACTGAGAGATAGACCCAAGCCAAAGACATCCAAGCCTGGAGATATTTATTAAAATAAGACATTCAGATTTTGAATGTTAGCTATTTAAACTCAATAGCGTCTCTTGCTGCAGGTAACCCCTGTAATGTGTGTTTAAAACCCTATTTTCTCTATGATCTCTTGCCTTTTTTCTTTATGCATTTTTCCCCATTGGACAGGTTACATTATAAGGTTTACAAGGTGCTGCATGTTCAGTTTGACTTCCTACAGCGTGGAACAAGCTGAAGCAGCTGGTGGCTGGCTGGGGTTGCCAGCACTCCAGTTCTCTGGCAGGAATGAAGAAATGCTGCAAAATGGCAAATAGGTTCTCAGGTTCAACCTTTTGAAAAAGAAAATAAATACAGGGTTATGGTAACAGATAAGACATGGGGAGACTTTAAACATTGACTTAGGAGTTGTCAGGCTGTGTCATTTTTATTTCATCTGGAAAGCAGTAGAAGAAACAGAAAATTACTGTACAGGCCAAAATCCAGCAATCTTTCTTAATTCTGCATGTTACAGTGACTCCACCTAAGCCATTTGTCTGGATGTTATTTGGCTGGGCTGCAGTGGTGTGTGTGCAGTTTCACTTAGTTATCCATTTTAAGGATCAGCCTTCCACTCAGAAAGATAAGAGAAATGTCAGGACAGAAAGCAAGAATCTGTAAATCACAGGATGTCACATGCTTTGGTTTCTTCACTGAAATTTCTGCAATGAGAACCACCTGCTCCTGGTAGTAAGGCAGCATCTCTTGTTGGAAAGTCAAACAGCTATTTCAGTGGAGTCTGGGACAAAAGAAAGGCTACAAGAAAGAAACTCTGCCAGAAGCTTCAGCAGCAGTCCTGCAAAACCAGAGAGGAAGTACAGCAGGTCCTTCAAGGTCTGAGAGCCCAGCAGAAGGCTGCTAGTTCCAGTGAAATCAAGACAAAGCAGAACTGAACATACAGCAAACGATGAAGGAAGACAGTGAAAGAAATGCAGTGAGGGGAAAAAGGGGGTGATATTAGGAAGAGGCCAAGGAGCAGGATCAGAGTTTGAGCTAGCAGTTGCCCTACTGGGCAAGGGGCTGCATAGCTCAATCCCAGCACAACTGGCTGGTGCTGCAACGAGGGCATCTCCTCAAGATGCTGCTGCTAAGTAGGACCCTTTGCCATGTGCAGTGCCAGTGCTGGATATGAAAAAGCATTCGAACTACAGCCCCTAAAGTGCCCTGTTTTCATTTGTTGTGGCACACTCCTTTGGGTGGGAACTGCTGAAAGCACACAACTGTTGCTTTTGATTTTAATTGCAATAGAATTTAAAGGAATCACAATTAATATGACATGAAAGCTCAGATGGAATGGCCTGGCACAAATCAAGCCTGTGGTTAGTTTAAACATCTATCATGCTGACCTCTTGTAAATCAGGGTCAGAAAACAATGAGAGGGCAGGCAAGTGTTTGCACTGTTGTTTGCTGACTGGATGTTCAAAGGAATGCTGGAAGAATGTGCCAAGAATCTGGCTTTGACAGGAAAAAAAGTTCTTGTTTTTGAAAAGACTGTCAGACCTTTAGAGACAAAGAGGAGCGAGCTGGTGTGCAGGAGAAGGCTACAACCAGAAGCAGAACTGCAGTCTTCTAGACCCAGAAGTCTGCTTCTTTAGTCTTCTTTCTCCAGGTGTTGCTAAGAATTAAAAGCAGTAGGAGAGGCACAAGGCATCAGGCTGTGTGTGACACAAGTCCTGAGGGTGGGAGCGAGGTGGGGATTATTACAGCATCTTGGCACCACGCAAGGCTTGGGCGGGAGCCTGCCCCGTTCAGAGAGTTAGGGAGAGCAAACCCGGGGTTGCTGAGGTAACTCTCAAGTGAATGCACCGAGAAAAGCAGATCAGCAAGCTCTGGCATTGCCACAGAAATCTGGGCCAGGAACTAAGATGAGGCCCAGAGTATATTTTATGCTATTGTTATGGCCAGAAGGGCTCAAATGATGAAGAGCAGTCCTCTAAAGCCAGTAGTTCTCACTTTAAGGTTACCTTACTGTGCCATAAAATGTCACTGGAGCAAGAGAAAACAACTTCCTAGTTGCTGAAATAATTCAGCATTTAAAAGGGGGCACTGCGATGCACTATCAACACCCACAAGATGTATCAGAAGAAATAGGGAGAGTGGACCTGCTGTGGAAAGCATGAGGAACAACAAAAGGACATTTAAGTTGGATGAGCAATCTGGGTGCCACATTTGAAATATACTGGTTGGAAGTAAGGACAGGGAGCATCCTAGTTAAAACCAGACATGTGAGGGCTCCCTTAACGGTAATTTCTAAGGTCAATAAAGTAGAGCTAATGAAGTACACTCAGTGGGCAATCAAGCAGGAATCCTGTGACTGACTTAAAATGTTGATCACTGAAGTTCTGGAAAATAACTGAGAATATGAGAAATAGAAGAATACCTTTTAGCTGAGACAAACCTCCTGATTTTTATTTTTAGCTGTCTTTCCATGTTCACATTTTTCCTAACAGCTATTATTATAGGAATATTATAGATAAATAAGAACTAATTTTTGTCTTTCAGAAAGCCATTAATGCAGATGGTGACACATGAATGCTTGACTGCGTAGTTTAAAACTAACTTTTAGAGCCATGATGGTTTGATGACTTTGGGTTGAATTAACTCAGCAGAGCAATGGCAGCTTCCCAGGATTTTTCACCTTAGATGAACCTATAGACAAAAGATCAAATCATAAATGCTTGTTTTCCTGGAATGACTAATTGGGAGATTTTTGGAAACACGCTGGCAAAGGGCTTTGCAAAGTGTGTCAGGGCAGAGGATAACATAAAAAAAGCCCAAACCTCTCCAAACCCTTAGTTCTTAAATAATTGTTTATAAGTTTGCAGCCCTTTATCTGTTAACTACTGGATAAATACAGTCCTCTCTAGTGTGACACTACATTTCCCTATATATCAAACCATCTGAAGGAGTGAAAGCAGCAGCTCCTTTCAGCAGCAGCAGAGGACATTAGGCAGGCCTTGTTGCCTTAGTTTCACATATCTTGGTACTATAATTTTGATTAAACCTAACCATGGAAATCACCTACTTCCTTGGTTTTCAAAATAACTTCCAACCCACTCAGTTATTTCAGCTGGAGCCATGGGCTGGCAACAAGGGAATGGTAAGTCAGGAGTGGTATTTTTGGACTGTTAAATACATGTTTATAAAGCAGTCTGAGGGCAAGAGCAAGAGATTGCAGAGGGTGAGAAAAACTGGTTCTGGAAAGAAGCTGAATGAAGGTGGCACTGGCAGTCAGGGAGGGCAGCTAAACCCTCAGGAGAAGGGCAGGGATGTTTAAAGAAGTTAACTCGTGACAGTTTTATTTAGAGCTTGTTCTCGGTGAAGAGCTGACTCCTACATCTTTACAGGTTTAAACTGTGATCCCATCTGCTCTAACATTGAGGGCTGAGCTTGGAAAATACCAGGAGACCTCAGCAGGGTGCTGGAGCTGACTCTGGTAGCTGCATCCCCATCTCTCCTCTGCCGTGACAGCCTCCGAGTCCTGAGGGAGCACTGTGCTTCTGGCATGGCATTTGAGCTGCTGTGTAAACCAGAGGCTATCAAGAGACCTTCTCATTCTCCCAACCCAACCCTTTCAAAAATGGCAAGGTAAAACCCCATCCTGATTCAACCTAAGTCTGTTACCCTGTAGGCTTGGCTGATACCTAGTACTTGGTGGCCACTCCTGCAGTATGTAACTTACAATAATTTTACACAGTTTCGTGCTTTGGCTGGGGAAGGGTTTTCCTTAGCAAATTAAGGTGGAAGAAGAAGAGGTTCCGCCTGCTCTGTCAGAATAATGTAGCTGTTATGACATGGATGAAAATATGGCTTTAGGCAGGCTGGGTTTGGCCTTGAGGAGCCTCAAGGAAGAAATCTCTGGCATTTATGAGCAGGTGAAATACAGAGCAGAGAAAAGCAGCTGTGCTCCATGCTGACTGTTATGATTCATAAACAAGACTTTATATCCTACTCTTTTTTTTCTTACTAGAAATGGGACTTTTTAAGTTTTTAGTATGATCTTTGGAATGTCTGCTTAATGATGACTGAGAACAGCAATGACGTGTCTTTCTCTGTTCAGTATCCTGGTTTTGGCTGGGATAGTTAATTTTCTTCCTAGTAGCTGGTACAGGTTTTGATTTAGGGTGAGAATAATGCTGACACTCAGGTAATGAAGATCTACCTCAAGAGCCGTGACTCCCAGAGGACACTGGTAAATGAACATTTGGTGAGTTTACCATGAGATGCATGACTGCATTTCGGTACTAGTTAGTAATGTATTAAATGTTGTACCACAAATTTAAATTTTCGTAGGTAACAATAGTATAAGGAATCATATTTTCTTTTTCTATGCTAAAGGAGGCTAAAGGACTATTTGGTATAACATTCACACTGAAAATGATTCGATTTTCATGCATACACCTATATGAACTAAAACCTGGCTCCAGTCTTGCTAAGACTTGGCAGGGGCTTAAATCAGGGCATGTGAGCAGTTGTGATCAGTTGGTCTGTATTTGTCCATAGAAAAGGGGCCCGTATGGACACTATGGCATTAGTTTGTTATTCAAATACAGAGAACATGCGCTCCTTTTATATGCACAGCTTTATATGCAGTTTTCACAACCTATTTTGACTTCATAAAATGCTGTTGCCCTGCATAAAATATCTCAGAGGCTGCTGAAGTTGAGACAGGCTACACACAGTTTGAGGGACAGGAAATAACTGCAGTAAATCTGTACCTGGCCAAAGATTTCAGATCAGCCTGGGCAGTTCCATGATGTGCCTTGACTTTCTTCTTCCCTTCTGCACAGGAAATATGTTCTTATACTTGACTCTTTTTCTATAAATGAATGGAACACAATCACGAAAACACTATCTTTGGGTGACCGTTTGTGACCCGTGTGGGGAAAATACCAAGTATCTTGAGGTATATTTTGGCTAAGCTGCTGCAAGATATGGCTGAAGCCCAATGGAATTAACTGTGTGCCAGACCTAATCTGGATAAATCCTTCTGTGTGCTTTTCTGAGTACTGGAGCTAGAAATACTGCAGCAAAACAGAATGTTTGCTGTACAGATTTGTGTCTCAATGGCCAGTTCCTCCTCTAGCCACAGCTGCTGCCTAAGCTCCATGAGCAAAGGAATCCACACTGGGTGATGGTGGTGACACACGGAGTCCTGTCTCCATACCTCACAAGAAGGTTATCTTCTCCACTCTAATACCTTTGGACACAAACCAGAGTGGGTTTATGCCTTTAAAGTATTTGATGCTTTTCTTAAAATCTCCCATGAAAGACCAGCAACTGTGTCTCATCAGTTCATGGGTTTGTTTTCTCTAAGGGCTGTGAACTCACCAGTGTTTGTGCTGTGTCTAGGTCATCCTTCACCTAACTTCCAGCACCTGCTGAGCTTGTAAATTGGCTTCTGCCCAACACAGACTAAGAGGAATTGGAAAAAATGGAAATAAAGATCTAAGGAAAAAGGTAAAGCCTGAGATGGGAAGACTTAAAAACCTCAGAAAATAAGATGGAGAGGCTGTTTGTTAGAAACAACACTGAGATCTGTTCAGATGAAGTAACACAGACGTCTGATGTGGCTGACTGAATTTAAGACACAGAGGGATTCTGACTGACCTTAAGAGCAGAAACTGACTCAGATACAGTTTAGGCAAAATAGTACTGGAAGTGTAAATTTGGTGTTTGTAATTAAAAGCTCAAATGCAGTTAATAGCATCATGTCCTTATGTGAAATGCCTTCTAGAGGAAGATAAACAATTTCAGTTTATTATGGTTTTCTCTCCCATACGGCACAAATGGGCCCAGGACCAAACTGGCTCTCAGAAGAAAGCCCTCCATCCCCGCATTCATTCAGCAAGTCATATTTAACCGATCTTAATATCTTTCCTGTACACTCACTGGTGGACCCATTCCAATCAACACTCTACAATTAAAGTTTTTAATGGCACTTCATTTTTTACCCTCCTTGTCTTTTCCACTGCTCATGCTAGTGCTGAATATTCCTTTGTATCTTGTCTGCTTTTTGTCTCTCTGTGCTCGTGTTTATGTTGAGCTATTATTTCCAAAAGCTAAATTTTGAACGCTCTCACCACATTCCAAAGTTCCCAAGAAAAGCCAGAAACACTATGACAATAATTCTCATGAAAACCCAAACAAATAAATCAATTAAGCAACACTTGCATGATTCAGAAAAACAGAGATATTCATGCCCACATCAAAGAATGACAAAACTGTCCTTGCCTCTCCTTTTTATTCTGATATCCTGTTTTTCCTCCAAGATATATTAATGCATGTTTTCCCAGTCTACCCAGATTAGGCAAGACACTGTTTTTAAAGATACACAGTAACTGAGGATGCAGCGGGACACCCACCCAAGCAGGTGAAATCCCATCAAATTTCCTTTGATGCTTAAGCACCTTGGAAAATCTGCCCTTGAATGTTTCAGAACAATGGCTTACCTTTCCTGGAAAACAACATGCATTTGTGTCATTAAAACCTACAAGACTGGCAAGAATGTGCTTAGAAGACACCAAGGTAGAACACAACATAAAAATCGTGTGTAACTGGAGAAAAGCAATCTGAAGAAAAGAGATTAAAACTTCTGATTGTTTAGGAAAATTACTGAAAAAAAAAAGGCACTTCAAGATAACTCCGTTTTCTGGAATTGCTTCCAAAAGATCTTAGCTAAATTCCAATGTTTTTCTATGCAAATTCAATAGCTATGAAGGCATAGCATATATCTTCCAGCAATAGCGTTGTCCCTTGTATAACCTTATGACTTAATAGTGCTGACAAATGTACAAAGCTTTCCTAACAGTAGGACCAATGGAGTTTGGAACATGTGTAGTAATGATTTAATGTGATGAGATGATTAAAAATGAGATTTTCTTACCATAATCAGAGGCCCAATCATGCAGGCATAAGAGAGACTGCCAGATCACAATACAAGTCATTCTTATCTTTTTCTGCTACGGAAAAAAGGGGAAATCTTTCATGCCACTCCTGAAAGAAACTAAAGGTCATCCTTTGAATGGTATCCAGACCTTTTTCTTTCTTAGTTTTACAAGCAGATCGCTGTACTGCAAAGTCCAGTAGTTTGTCAGTAGTTCACTGCTCCATGCAGCAGCAGAAAGAACAAGGCATGACAGCAAATATTTAACTATTTGACTCTAAAATTCTGCAGATTTGGAACTCCCTTTGTGTTCCAAAACAACCGCTGGTAACAGTAAAAAATTCAACTGCAGATACATGTGTTTATGTGAAGGTACAAAGAAACCGAGCACTAGTTTATCTACAGAAAGGGAGGTCGTGTCAGCCAGTACATCACAGAAGCACAAGTTAGTACCCAAACTACAGCTGACATCCTTCAAGGAGCCTACAGAGGCTCACTCAGAACTGATGTCTCCTTTTTCCCTTCTATAATATACTGGCTATTCTCTGTGCTTTCTGCAAAATAAATTACAACCTTTCCTCAGTATGCTAACACTCCCTGTTCCATTTTGGTTATCCTTCCCCACTCATAATTTATATTAAGTGAGGAATACTGCTCTTTCTTAACAAAGGATTACCCTTTTAACACCACAAAATGATCCCACTGTATAGTTTATGGCTTGCGATCAATCTTTTCTAGCTGGCACTGTGCTGCTGCGGTGTTCTCACTGCTCAGAACATCCTGGCACACACAGAAGTCCCTAGTGGCACACACTGTTCGGCTACTGGAATAGCTGTATGTGTCTGGCTGCCCAGAGGAAGGCATGTAACATTAAATGGGTAATTGTGAAAGGCGTATAAGATTAGGATTAAAGCTTTTATTTTCCCTCCTTTTGTTTTCTCTTTTGAGAGGATGGGTAAAGTACCCAGCACTGCTTCTCTCACCTATGAGGTTTCAAATGAGGACCACTGGAAGAAGCACAGGAAGACTGTGACTCATCCTCCGTAGTTACTTTGTGTGCTCTGGGGAATGCAGCCACAGCTAACTTTTGGAAGACCTAATTGAGGTAACATACACCCACATTAACTTCTATGTGTAAATTCCTCCCTCCAATGTAAGGAGAAAAAGTATGTAAGATACCCTTCACAGTACACTTAGATGCTGCATTCAT
>JAVHNF010042100.1:0-12988 GCA_034783455.1 Micropsitta finschii
TGGGCACACTGACAAGATGGGCCTTGGAACAGGCTCAGTGGTAGGAGAGAAAGGGCAAGAAGTCAAGGGCCACATCGCGCCCTAAAAATGTACCCACTGACAGACTCTGGAAGCAGCTGGACTCCATCTGAAGAGCAGAAAGCCTAGCTGACATTCCAGCTGACATTACCACAGATTGATGAGTCCCGGCTCTGTGCTCCAGAGGGGTCACGCCAGGAAGAAAGAGGGGAATCCCACTGCAGGAGATGGAGGACTGCTTAAAAGCATTTCTCAAGTGAACAGTGCAACATTCCTCCTGACATTGCTCAATGATCGTGCTCGTGTTCTAATTTCCAGGGGCTGCTGTCGTTCCTGAATACACAAGTCCATCCTTCCGGAATACGGCACATAAAGTCATGTTGTATTCCCTGCCGGTGGTGGATTATGTGAGATCTCCTGAGCTTATTCTTGAGGTAGGAACACCACGAAATAGGAAAACAAAAAGGAAGGGGGGGGGGGGGAATGGATGCAAACACGCTGCTGAGAGTTGCCTTTACCCTTATCTTTGCTCCTCAAAGCTTTCTTTTCCGTTCACATTCTTGTATGGACCCACTCACTGTCTCCCTGCTGAGTATTTCCTCTCCCAGACTGCCTCAGGTCCTCCGTTTGAGCTTCTAGCAGGCAGGCTTGGCCCTGCAGCCTTTGTCTTCCTCGTCCCTGTGCAAACGCAGCATGGCTGAGAGCCTGCACTGCTGGAGGGCCCCCCCCCCGTTGGCAAGCCCTCCTGGCACTGATGGTGGGAACACATCCAGCTGCCTGCCTTCACAGGGCTTCTGCAGTGCCGAAGGGGTCTTGTGACATGTGGGTGCTCACAACTGCTGCTCTGTTTGGTACTGGCAGGGTCTGACCCAAGGCACTGGATGCAGTTCAGAGCAGAGCTGATGGGCCACATCAGTTCTTACTCCGTGACGCTCATGGCAGAAGCGAAAGCCGGGGCGCTCTTCCCCACGTGAACGTAGTTTCTTCTCCTTTCAGAAGGAAAATCATCTAGGAAACTGCTGGCCCTTCCATGGAAGTCAGGGACAGGTCCTCATCAAGCTCTCTGTGCCAGTCATTCCCAGAGCAGTCACCATGGACCATGTCTCAGGGACAACGCTCCATGAAAACGGTATCTCCAGTGCTCCAAGGGACTTTGCTGTCTACGTAAGTGATTTCCGCGAGTCGGGGGGCAGAGGGTTGCTCAGCATTTCTAAGCAGGGGGTGAATATGGGTCAGAACCCAGAGGCCTGCGGCTCCCTCTTGCCTTGCAGAAGAAACAGGCTCCTTGGAGTTGCTCCCTTTCCACTGGATTCCTCTTTTATCCAATGTACCACACAAAAGGAAGCTTCTGGGCCAAGACTGTGCCCCAGGAGCCACAGGGAAAATGAGCTGGCACAGTGTCTGCCCCTTGGACCTTCTTGGCTCCCAACGCCAGTGAGCATTGCTGATCCTCAGGGATCATTACCCTGGGAACGTCTGCTCCTTTTCTGACAGCCTACACTCGTTAAGTAGGCAAGCGTGGCAGCGTGCTGGCTAGCTTCAGCTTCTCGTCTTTTGCTTGTGATTATCTTCCTTGGAGTCTGTAGATGAAATAGATCAGGACTTCAGCAACAGAAGTTAAGTCTTGCCATGGTGGACCAGGGCACTCATGTTTTCTCCACCCCATCTTTCTCTAGGGGGTGACGGCAGACCAGGAGGAGCAGTTCCTGGGACAGTTTGTTTTCCTGGCACCACTGAATCCCAGCCAGACCTTTCAGATAAAGGTAGGGGGACAAAGAGGGAGGAGAGCTGAGAGGAGGGGAGAGGAGGAGAAATGCAGTTTGCTGGGGAGAAGCTTCCGTGCCAAAGGGCTCGAGGCAGCATTCTCCTGGAGAACGCCATGTGCCGTGCTGTCCCTCCTTCTGCTTTAACCTCCTCATGGCATATGCCTGCACTGCCGTTCTCCTTCACTTTTGGGTTTACGCTTCAGTGCCGACAGCCAGCGCTGCTGAAGCTGAAATCAGCTTGGCTGGCTGGACTCCAAGTGCCTGCAATCAGCCACATCCACTCAGGAGACACTTCTACTGGCCTGCTCATGGAAGACTAGAAATACGGGGCTTTCTGAGGATGCTGCTGTTTCTAGTATCGAGGCCAGCTGGACGGGGAGGCCATTCTGTGCCATGGCTTTCTAGAGAAGGCAGTGAGACATGATAGGGACACCACTGGGTCTTCTGACAGGGGAAGCATGTGCCCCAAAGTAGGCTAGAAGTAATTGCCAGTCGATTCACTACAATTTCAGGCAGATGCTTCTTCCTTTCCTGTTCTTTTGGCCAAATGAGGTAGAACAGTGGAAGAATGTCTTAAGCCAACAAGTCAAGACTTCAGGCATCACAGCATAGAAGGGATTACTCATAGGAGAGCCATGCAAACCTAGACATAGATCTAGCCGTTCTCCCGTGCCCACCTTGTCACTTCTCACGGCACTACTGCTGACTTGGACGGGCAGGTGAGTACAAGCCCAAAGTGAAGCAACAAGAGCACTGGAGCATAGCAGTAGAGGCAGTGAGCGGCTCCTTTCAGCAGAAGCTGCATGATGAATCGACAGCAATTTTCCTAAATGTTAAGTGTTTTTTCTTCCTTCCTACCAAGACAAAAGTAAGAACCTCCTTGGTCTAAGGAGAGCTTTCTCCATATCCAGACACAGTCTGATCTTGCATCATACGTTCAACTTCTAGGTGAATCCTTTTGTTACAGACAATGAGGCTTGGACATGAAACAGACTTCCTAAACAGACAAATTAAAAGCAAACAAACAAAATGAATGAATTAAACAAACAAAACAAACACCAAAAACAAACACCAAAACCACCAGCAAAGCAATTAACTTGAACATACCCAGATAACAGGAGCCCTGACTGGAGTTTCTTTATTGTGCCATGGGACTGTATTTCACAACCTTCTTCACACCTTGCTTTCCCAACACCTCAGTCCTAACCATCCACGGGTGTTGTTGGTTTGGGTTTTTTTTTTTCACTCCATCTTTTTGTATTTTCCTTGAACAAAACTTTCTTTACATGGTCTTAGGTATTTATTTTGAACTGACCATGCTGCATTTGAAACACAGAGTTACGGTCTGCTCAGTTCCACAGACTGCTTTTTTCTTTATATATTTTCCTACAACCATTTAGTTTTTTTTCCTGAGGACACACTGATGTGAATGCCATATTAACTGCCAACTCTATGAGAAGAACATTTCAATCACCCATTACACCTAAGAATCAGACCACTGAAGTCCAATGGCCAGGCACTGTTTCATGGCCTTCCAGTAACCCTGCAGCATGGCTATCACTGCCACTTCTTATCTTATCACCATTTCAAACACTGTCTGCTATGGTCAGACAAAGAGCCAGACCTAAACAATGATGTTAAATGAAGACTTCCTCCCAGAGCAGTCTTGAACTTCTAATGAAACTTATCACTCCTTAGTGAGATAACAAACTATGCTGGGGGGGTTTCAGGCTTTAAAATCCAAGTCAAGAGAATGTCAAATGAAAGCAAGTTTCCAGAGAATGGCAAAGCTATTACTATATGTGAACATTCTCTGGGCAACAGGTAAGCATCAGCTACATGCACACGTACACAGAATCATAGAATGGTCTGGGTTGGAAGGGACCTTAAAGTCCACCTAGTTCCAACCCACTGCCATGGGCAGGGACACCTTTCACTAGGACAGGTCGCTTTAAGCCCTGTCCAAGTGGCCTTGAACATACATACACACACAGAAACAAATATACACCATGTGGTGGGGTTTTTTTAGTCTTTCTTTTAATCACAGGAAAAAAAATAAGGAAAAAAAAAAAAACTCAGTCAAATTCTCCTCCATTACACCTGGTGAGCAGGGCAAATAAAACTAAAGGGGGCTTTTTCGGCTCATTAGACTTTAAAACACAGCTGAAGCGGCTGGCATTTTCCAGAGTAAAGAAGTAAAGAGTTTTTTAATTTCATTAAAATTCAGACAGCTCTGCACTAGAAGGTGACGTCAGTTAGAGAAAACTATTTCTGCAGTGCTTTTATAACAGTAAAAGATCTGATCTATATGAAACAAAATAAAGACTAAATAAATCCAGGAAGGAGCAAGACTTTTGCTTCCATAGCTTTTCCTCCATCTAGCTGCTTGCTGTGAAGAGTGTAAGCATAGTCTGTGTCCTCATTAGGTGGATCTGTTAACACGATTAGCATTAGAACTCTACTATCAGACCTCACCAAAATAGATTTGGCCTCTGCTCAGACTAACTGCCCCTTCTTCCAGGGGAGCCTCAGGTAGAAGCTCTAAATGAGGATTAAGGATTTTCAAGAAGAGAACATCCTGCCCAGGACTCCACGTGATGAAGACCATTCATTCTTTACTCATTCCATCCATACAGTTTTAAGAGGGATGATGCTGACTTCCTGCAGGTCCCCAGACACAGCTGTACCAGGGAAGGTCAGAGGTGCTATCCTACCGCTCAAAACGGGGTCCTTCTTTGGAATCCTGGCATCAAACAGGTGCATCATGCCATGCACCCTGTGCTACACAGTGAACTTTAAGCTATCCAACATCACAAGACACATAAACCAACAATTTCACAGCTATGCCACATGAAGTACTTCTGCAAACAAACTACGAAGTCAGCCACCCACTGAACACAAGGCTCCTACTCATCCATGCAGGTACGCAGACGGATAACCTTGCCTTTCAGCAGCAGTGCCAGCCTCTGCAGCCACCAATCCCACCTTGCTATGGCTGGTTCCTGCTTCCACAGGCTCCTGTAGTGCCAGTACAATTGTCACAGATGGTGAGCAGGACGGGAGAAGTCAACTGGGCTCCCCTGACTTTCTCAACCTCTCACTTCAGAGTATTAAGTTACCCTGGAGTAATCTCATCCTCTCACCTCAGTTATGTTACACATCCAGCACAGACACATGAGAGAACAGAGCAGTGGTGCAAAGGAGTGAGGGCTATTCAAGTTGGTAGTACCACCATCCATCCCCCCCCGCCCCCCCCAAAAAACCAGCCCTCACAAAACCATGGCTTCACACACTCACTGCCATCACAAATTTAACAAGCAGTGGCTTGAACCAGCTCTCAAACCACAGTGGATGTTACAAGGGACATTAGTTTGAGCAGTTTAAAGGAGCTTCAGGTTGCAGGTCTTTGTGAAACCACAAAGCAAATCAGATTGCTGACCTGCTGAGGAGTTTAATATAACATCTGAAGACAGTGGTGAGCCTTGACTGGGTGCGCAAATGAATGCTGCCCTAGTTTGGTTTCATCATGCATTAAGCCATATAAATAAGCCAGAAATACCACAATGGAAAAGAAAATAACACATATATTGCCCTTTTTAGCAACGTAGTTAGTTTAGGAAAACATTCCACTGCATCTTACTGTTTCTGCAAGGATAATGAAGACTTAAAAAATTTTGATTCCACTGAAACTTGTGGCAAAATTGCCATGCACAGAGGTTGTACTTCAAACCATTTCCCCAGAAGCAAATTACAAACTATCCTTCAAAGTGTATATGATGGGGTATGTATCTCAGTAAAAGCACAATTATTGAAGTTCTACCCTCTCTATTATTTTCACCAACATTTAGGTCACGTGCGGCAGATCAGCATCACAGAAAACTTTAAGATCCACTCCAAGAGAGTCGGGAGCAGCCACCTTCTTACTAAGTGCAGGAAGCAGAAGAATAAGCAAGTAAAGCTGTCAATACAGGGAATTGTCTATATGCTATTCCTCTGCATAAACATTAAGCATTGTAGAACCTTAGCAGTCCTTTTCAGATATTGTGTCACTACTAATAGCTAATATAATGGGAAATTTTAAGTCAAGCATCGCATTAACCAAAACAACACCAATAAACAGAGAAGTTAGCAGGCTTAACATAAAAATGAAGCACACTAATGAAACATAGCACAGTTTATTCATACCATGTGCAGTCTAGAATCATGCATAATGTATCAGTGCAACTGCTAACAGCAGGCTCACAGAAGATAATTTACACTTGTTTTTATGGACATGAGGAACTGATCTTTGAAGTTGTCCCTAATGAGATTCTGCCTGGCCCTAACAGCATCCTGAGAGACTGTGCTGGTTTTCTCCCCTGCATCCGGTGCATATTTATAATGCAGGATCCAGACCTACTGAAATTGCACATGTGGACTGGTGTCCCCCCATGCCATCGGAAAATCAGATTCTCACAGTGGGGAAAATACCTCCTAAAACGTCTCAATTTACCTTCAAGTCTTTTTTGTAACTACCCTACCATCTTTACTGATTACCCAAAGATACATGGGGGTTAATGAACAAGGGCTCTTTTTCCTTTGTACAGATGAACTCCTAACTTGATTAAGCTGCCAGGTCACTGGCAGCTGTAATCACACACTGCAGAAGACATGTCCAAAATACAGTCGTAAGGCTCCTCAGAGCAAACTGAAGTGTAGCTGTGCAAGGGATCTGAACGCTTTCTTTCGGGAACACAAGCAGTAGCATCAGATAAATAGAAAACATTTTTCACTATGCCTTATGTAGTCACTGCTTTAATACTATATCCACCTGTTCTTAAAAGCTTTCAGTTACAAGATCTGCAAGAACCACTGAACCAGCATCACTAAAATCTCATGTTGCAACTAATGCAATAGCCATGCCATCTCCTACAATTAGGACATACTATGGTACGACCACCAAAAATTGGCAGTGGGTGAAAATATGCAATGTTCATGCAGAACAGACCTTAACTCCACCACGCTCAGAAAACACAGTTATATATAACTATATATATATATATATAGGAACACAGCCCTTCTACAGTACTGCACCAAAAACTACTGCAAAAGTTAGATAAACATCTAAAAACATTTGTTTAAATGCTGCCTAATGCAACTTTTCCATGAGAGTACTTGGAGCACTGCTGCTAACAAGTGTCACTGCCCTCTCAAAGCTAGCGTATTGACCCACGCTTGTCAACAAATTAAATAAGGACAGCCTAGGTTTTACTCTCTCTTCCATACCTCTCACAGATACAGCCACTCTTATACCATGGTTCTTGATTATCAGTGTTTCCAGTCAAAGTATTCAAGTAAAATAAAGCTGATTTTCATTTACAGTAATACACTCAAGCACAAATTAAGGCTGTTCAGGAAACTTTTTTCATGCTCCATCCAACTGTTCCTTCTGCAGGGTTAACAGCCTTCAGGAGGATACTAAAATCAGAACACTGGGGATAGCAACTCCAGCAGCCACCCATGGAGTTGATACATAATATACTTAAGTTATACCATCAGGGAAACATTTTAATTCTTAGCTTTTTGCCTTTTTCTGCTCAGAAACTAGAGAGGAAAACGAAATCCATGCACTCTTTGAACATACTTGTCAGCACTGGTGATGCCCTATGAATGCACAGTATATCATTTAAGATTAGATGACTCACGGGATAGATAGCAGGATACCTGATTTTTCATTTAGAGCTCGTTGTCTAATCTGACCCTAAACAAATAGAAATTCTACCCCCTGACAGCTGTTTGGTGCCTTAAAAAAAAACCAACACAAAGGACTGTGCTTTATTTCCTATAAAGACATTCATGTAACAAAGCCCTCCACAGCAACTGGTAAGAAAATCTAGTTTGAATGGAGGCAGAGACTAATCTGCCCTCCTGGTTCCACATGAATCCCTACAGGTAAGAGATGATAGTCATTTGTAAGGAACTTACGAGGGAAGCTCTAACAGTAACTACAATAGCTCTGTGTGCATATGTGGAGAAAGAGAATGTGTTCCCAGTGCACTGACACTGCTCACAAGCACACTAAACCCAACAGAGGAAAAAATGTAAAGAATATATATTAAAAAAAAAAAAGGTTTTAAAGAAAAGCATGCCTTTAAGGCTGCCAGGTTCTGGGCACAGCACTAAAAGGTTCAAATGACCTTGCCTCAGTATGTGAATGTACAACCTCTTGGTCAGCATTGCCGGATTCCCTTGTGAACAACTACAAGGCATTAAGTCTGGAAGCTCACAATCTAAAATAGCTTTTGTTAGGAAAATAATAAAACACATGCAAACCTGAAAGACAGACTCTGATACGATGGCTGCACCAGTAATGGGCTATATATTACTGCTACACTTCGTGTTTGAGCAAGATTGCCTTTAAACACATATGCAGACAGTAAAATCCTAACAAATGAAATACAGCTGCATGTGCAAGGTGTGCTAAGAACTGTACTTTAGGCCAACACCTTCCCTCTGGTTATTTGAGATTATTTATCTACTTCTCATCTTCCATTTACACTGCATTAGTCACCTCTAGTCCATCCCTCTTGCATTTTATTGGACAAGTGTCTGGACCCTAATGAAATTGCACTGCCTCTTTATTAAACAGACATCCAGAAAACTGCTGCTTCTTCCACCAAATCTTCTTTAGACCCTTATTTAATTTAACTAATTGATTAAAAAAATACCTCCACCAACTTCCGGGCTATGTGTTTCAGATTATACCTTTTAACTCTGCACTGAATAAAATGATTCATAAAAGGTCTGCCAGTAGAATGATGCCTTTAAAACGTTCTAAGAGAAATACTGACTGAAAACAGTGACTCTTGCGTATCACAGTATTAAATGATGGTATGAACAGACTATCAAGGAAGCCACATGATCCAAAGTTAATTTTCAACTTAAATTAATATTCCTCTTGAGGATATAGACTGAATGCAAGGGTTCTTTTCAGGAAAATGTGCTCTATATATTAATGATACCTAAGATGAATGAGCCTGAAAACAAAATCCTACTAAACACAGACCATTTAAATTCCTTGAAACAAATACCAAAGATTTCCCTTCTCCTCTGCCTCTGAGGATATAAAGGCTCTACTCAGATACATTTAAAAAACAGCCTGTTTTCTTGAAGGCATAGTATTTATGGTAATGGATAACTAACAACAAATTATAAAAGACTTCAAGAGTCAAAGGTCTTCATTTTGTTGCCGAGAGGATGTACCAGGTTTGAGAGGAACAGTATGTGTGATCCTCCATTAACACAGCAGCACTCTAGCAGAGCAGCCATGCAAAGTAGCCAAGCTACTTTGGTACCAAAGCTACCAAAGGTCACAATGAACTACAAAAAAAAAGAGGGAAAGAAACCCATATACCAACTGTAGAGATTTATCATCACCATCATTTTAATTCTCAGAGTGCCTGAAACTCATATTACAGTATTTGATCTGTGCAGCCTCATTATACTGACGTTTCTACCAGAAAAAGTGCCTTAAGGACTTTTGCGAACTATCAAAAAACCCTCAAAACACCTAAGAAGTTGCAATGAGTTATAACTCTCCCTCTGTAACCCAAAGAGGGTGTCCTAGGTGGAAACTTTAAAGGTACAGAGTAACGTTATCAGAAAATATCTGTCTTTTGTAAACACGCCTTCCTTGCAGAGCTGCAAACATCCCTGACTAACAAACAAAAGTGATGGAAAATCAAACTAATGTCAAGAGAAAGATAATCAAAATGAAAACAATTTACTTAAAAGATTTCAAGACATTTCAAAGATTACACCTGGGGCTTTGATTATTTCTTGGGGGTTTTTTTCATGTATAATTATATACTTATTTAGTTTTCATTTATTCACTCCTTTCCACCAAGAGGAAAAGTGAATGCCTGGCTGACTTGAAATTTACAAAATCAATAAAACCATAAAGATGTATTTTCCCTTTTAATATATGTTAATTATCATTATCTTTATATGTACCTTGTTAACAGCCAGAGAAAAGATGTCCCTGAAAGAATCATAGCCTAAAATTAACAGAACCACTTCAGCAGGCATCTCTGAGTGACTGGTCCTGTCCCACTGGAAGCAATAAGAGTCACTAATCACTGCATTTAACAAGTACAGGACATGGCTCCTATTTATTAAATATGCTGGGCCCCATTAGATTTTCATTCTGAACAATTGTTTTCCCTGAAACTACGATTTTACCATTCACAGGAAAGAAAATAACCCTTTGGTAATTCTTAATGCTAGCCAAAAGAGAGTGTGCTTTAAGAAACAAAGAAGCTTGGAGTAATTAAAAAGTAATGACCTTTTTCTTTGTGCTCTCTTTATAAAAGGAGCATGGGGAAAGATATACTGGACTAGCACCTTTTCCTTCCCATAAACTGATGCAATAGCTAAACATTCAGGAGTAATGTGCTGACCTTGATGCTCCCAGTCACTACACTCAATTCCTTATACCAGAGAAATTGTAAACGTGGTAAATAGCCGTTTTCCTGGCTTACAAATACATCAGATGAAGTCCCTCTATCATACTCTTTTCTCCTTCCCTCCCCCATTCTCTCTCCATCTGCTGCCCTCCTGGGAAGGGAGTGCTACACTTAATGGCTGTGTGCTTTTAAGTCTTATGTGCTGGATATAAGTTAACGCTCAGTACAGTAAGTGGGGAATCTGCTCCGAGGAAGCCTCCAGTACTGCTTTTCCCTTGTCAACATCCAGTGGAATCTCTGCAGCCCTAATGTCAAGCAGCATGCAAGGAAGAGAGGGTCTGGGAGTCTTTAATGTCACGAAAACAAATCTTGCACACAGCACAATCATTTAAATAATCTTTTGGTAAAAACAGGAGAGTTGGGATTTTCTTATTTGTATCTCCCCTCAACATCATGATTTAAATCCAGAAGATATGCCCATTATAAAACCGTGGAGAGTACACAGGTGAACTCTTGGCAGCATTGAGGCCTATAAGTAATAACATGGGCTTGATCCATCAGTGATGAAGAGGATGACTGTATTTGGGGATTATGTGTTAACTTGCTCTCCAGCCATCCTCTCTGCACTCCCCCCCCCGAAAGCTCAGCAGCAGCATGCAACAGCATCATGCAACAGCAATGCTCATCCATCAGCACTTTGTCTCAGACAGCCTTTCAAGCAGCAGATCCTGCAGGACACACGTACAGCTGGTATGCCGGGAGAATCTCCAAGTTTATGGAGGTTAAGACCAAACTTTATGGTCAACTCTTCAAGAGATAAATAAAATGACTCAGCTCCAGGTACCTAAAGTTTATTGCTTGGAATCCAGACTTTCAGTTTACTGCTCCAACCACTTGGTACTGCTCCGGACACACCACCAAACACTGTGTGTGTTAATGGGTGCCAAATCATCATATGTCTTTTTATTTGGAAAAGGCATCAAAATGAAAATGGTTAAATGAAGAATAGTCACATTTACTACAGACTAGAACTGGTTTGACTTCAGTGTTTTTAAACACACACATCAGCAGTTTTGCTTTATGTCATCTTAGTCTGCAGATTTGATTTTTTTTTGCAGTTCATGTATTTGCTTATATTGTGGTGGACTTGGCAGTGCTGGGTTAACAGTTGTACTCCATCTCATATGTCTTTTCCAAATTAAACAATTCTCTAATTCTATGTTTTGGCTACAGTTTTCTCATAATTAAAACCACACACGGTATCACAAAACTTGCCCTCTACAACATAACACCTAAAAATTGCAAACCTAGTGGCCTACATCAAAACTGAAAGCAAATGGGCAAGACCTGAATTCCCAAATCCCGCCAAACAAGCTCTTTGTACCTTCTGAAATAACTTTATCTTCAAAGAAGTAGCTTTACAAGTTACGTCTCACTGTTAAGAGATGCATGTTTGAAAGTGATCTCCCTGCCACACTGCATTTGTTATGCATAAGCACGTTTATTTTCTCAAGTTATGCCATGACATTTTACAGAATTCAAACCCAAAACTCTTCGAGTGTTCTTCTGGGAAGGAAACACACTGGCTTTCCATTTCTGAATTTTTCCATAGATACCCATGCGAGGCAACCAACTTGGTAATAAACCACCTCTGAAACGTCAACTCCAAGTCACTGTGCAACACCGAGTACGAAAATCATCACCAACACTCCATCACTTCTGAAATAGTCCTGATTCAAATATAAGTAAGCTGAATATAGTAATTTAACATAATTTAGACTTCTAAATCCACAGTTTATGGGGTTTTCCTTTTGCCTATTTGTCCAACAATATATTCAAACAAGGATGTGTAAAATAAAGTAACAAGATGTGTGGTAGGAAGGTGCAGCACTTCCCTTGGCCTTGGAATAGCCATGAATCACAGGTATCACTGCTAGCAGGGAAGACCAGCCTCATTCTGCCACACAGAGAAAACCAGGAGACACAAAGTCTATAATGGGATTCGTAGTGTGGAGCCTGCAAATTTTGTAAAGTATTAACTCCCTGCTTGGAAATACATGCTCTAGAAGTTGTTTTACAGGATAGACTCACCCCTCTCACTCTCACCTTTCAAGCATTAAACAAAAGCAAGAATCTGCTGCTTCCACAGCAATATCCCTAGTGCCCTGGCATTGTAAATGAAGAAAGTGCAAGCTTCCAGTGACAATACAACAACCTGATTGTAAGGTTCCTTCATTTTTTCTGGTGTAACTACTTCACAGCAAAGAACTGCCTTGGTGAGCAATCTTGCTCTGGCACAAGGTACTGTAGTAGGGACCAGGGATGCAAAAAAGCATTCCTTCGTCGGATCCCATCACACATCTCCCATAAGAACGCACTGTATATTGTACCAAGACATGAAACCCTATGTCAGCTGTCACTCAGTATGACTGACCACTAAATGAACTACAAAGCAATAGTATTAATATGGCACCAGAGAATGGTTTGGGATGGAAGGGACTTTAAAGCTGACCCAGTTCCAATCCCCTGCCATGGGCAGGGACACCTTCCACTAGACCAGATTGCTCCAAGCCCCATCCAGCCTGGCCTTGAACACTGCCAGGAATGGGGCATCCCCAGCTTCTCTGGGTAACCTCTGCCACAGCCTCACCACCCTCACAGGGAAGAATTCCTCCCCAGTATCTAACCTAAATCTTCCCTCTTTCAGTTTAAAGCCTCTTGTTCTATCATTACTTTCTCTTATAAAAAGAGTAAAATTAT
>JAVHNF010042110.1:14057-24213 GCA_034783455.1 Micropsitta finschii
AGTATCTACCGATCGTTTAATGCTTGGTGTTTGTGAGCCATAGGATCTGCTAGCTGTTTCCATCTGGATAGTATTCATAGATTAATAAAACCACCATACTTCTAGGGTTAATAGATCCAGAGGGAAAACTGGTTTTGGCAACCCACTGTTCATCCATCGCAGTAAACATGTTGATCAAAAAGCCAGAAGAACCTTACTCTGGAACAGACGATGAATAGCTAATTAGAGACAAAACTAAAAAACCAAAACCATCAGAAAAGGGGTGGGGAAAAGGCAGAGATAAAAGTCTGCTGAAAAGGCTGGACAGAGAACAAAGTGAATGGAAACAAACCTTTATTCTTTGAGCAGTCATTGGTGATGCATTCGAAAATGATGTAAAATGAAGACCTAGAGGCTTCCTGTCATATTGATTTAGTTGTTGACTTTAAAGATTACCTAACATAGTTTTGATAATCTCTGCTTTAATGCTGCTGCTGGTAGCTCACTAGACAATGTGAATCATACACGTTGAGACAAACTCCATAAAGTTTGGTGTCAAACTGACTATTCCCCAAACTTTTGAACCTTCTTTAATCATGTCTTCTGTAAGATACCATTTCTATGGAGCAGGAAGTCTCCTTCATAATCAAGCAGCATAGGAGGCTCATGGTCTCTCCAAATGTTGGGAAGGAAGCACTGCTATGTAATCCTGTGGTTGTGATAAAGGCAGGGAGGAAAACTTCAGCACCTATGTATACACATTGTGTGTGAGGTAGGAAACATAGTACGCTTCCTTTGAAATGGCAGGGTTCAGTGGAGTGACACTATGATGGACCTAAGCTTAATAATTTGCCTTAAAGGTGTGATAGAACAGGAAGACCGATATGCTGCCTTGGAGACTACAGTGTATATGCTGTGTCCTGGTGGTAATTTTATGTTATTCTCTGGTATAAACAACATACATCTGTGCATATTTTGGGCATAGTATGCTGTCCTTGAAGTCATTTTGAAATATAACTTATTTCAGGTTTTTACCTAGATGAAGAATTGAAGGTGAATCAAGTTGAATTAACTCGTAAAGTGGATTTCTTTAAGTGCTGTTAACCTTTGAATTTATACTCCCATAATGCATGTAAAATGCACTAAATTAAGCCAAATTTAGTTCAGATAATAGTGTCTATCCAAGAACTTAACTGATCATTTGCAGTCTGTCAGATTATCTTCTCTATGCCTTCCTGAAGACCAAGGTCAGCTTTAAACAGACACTATCACCCCCAGTAGGATACAAAATATAGGTAGCTCTGTAAGAAAAGAGATTGAATTCTAAGCTGTTGAGTAGGAGGTTCTGCTCCAGACCTAAAATGTTCACTGAAATCTACCACATGTATCAGGAGATCCCATAGGGTCACAGTGTGAGTGAGATTTGATACGGGAAAAGTTGGAAGTTTTCTGTCTGCTCTGAAGAGGCACCATGCTGGCTGGCGCAATAGGGCAACAGAGCTTCTGTGTTTTAAGGTGTCTGTCTCTGCCAGGTGCAGTTACGTGCTCCTCATAAGCACAGCTCCCTACTCAACTGCCTACCACTTGCAGAACAGGAAGTTCCTCTCCATGGTGTTTTGCTAGGACAAGGAAAGGCAGAGTCAGGACCCACATGAGTCCTGTCACCTTGCTGGTTCAGAGGGACCTCAGTGAAGCTTGTTTTTTGGTTGTTAAGATCTGGGTTTTCTTTGGCTGTAGCAAATCATGAGAGCTAAACTACTGCATGTGTTAGAAATGCTCTTCCCCTGGTGGTCTAGCAGTGGATTGAGTATTGCTTTGAAATACAGATATTTATTGTCTTAATAATGCAGGCTTCTGGGGCTATTAGCCACACAGTTTGAAAGACTGATCTTTGGAGGCTGCAGTATTTGTATCTGTGATGTAGCACTCTGTGAATCAGACCTCATGAACAGAACTGTTTGAAGTTGAATAGTTAAAGAGAAGTTATTGCTAGAAGAAAGAAAATGTGCTTAATCTAGAGGCAGAAGATGGTGCTTTTCTCTCTGGGTCTGGCAGAGAAGTGGGTCAGAGATGTATTATTTTAAGAAGCAGGAGAGGTTCAGTGAGAAAAATTGAATCATTAAACTTGTTATGGCAACTGAAGGGAGTAAATCTGTTTCATTGCAACTACTGTGAGTTTTGCTTTCAGGAATGGTCTGTGCCACAGCAGTCACTGGGAGTTGAGAGTTTCTGGTGAGATCAGTCTGAGACAGGATCCATGTCTGGAGCTGTCTGAGAGCACAGCATGATTTCCTCCCTGGGATAAATTAACCATGACTTTCTGCTTGTGCACAGTGAGATCCCTTGCTATCATCTATGCTTGTGTTGAGCTAAGAATAGAAAAAAGCAACATCAGCAGTGCTGTGGGAAAACTGCATTGCTCCAGATGGCTGCTGATAAACTCTTTTCTCATTTGGGATTAAAACCAAAATAGTAGTAAAGGACAGTCATTTCCCATTCACAACTCAATGTACATGCAGAAAGCTAGGCTGAAGTTTGTCAGTTAGATATGGATTTGTCTGAACACACTTTAAAAGATATTAGAAAGCAGTTTGATTGCCTCACAGAATGAAAAACAACCCACAAATTGTTGAGAGTTTTGTTTGCTTGTTCATTTGTTAAAAAGCTTTCATTTCCCCTCTGGGTTTTGCTTTCTTGCATTTACTGTGATTCTGAATTAAGAGCTCTTATTTCCATTGTTACAAAGATTTGTATCCTGTGAGATGGTGTTAGGTCTTCTCCTTGACTTCCATGGAGAGGATTTTCATTTTATCTCCAAAGAGGCAAGTGGGACAAATCCCACATGAGACATATTCATCTAGCTCTACAGGCCACATGTTGCATGCAATTGTCCCACCAATGTTGATCTGATAAAAGCCAAAACAGATTTGAGATCCCAGCACAGACTCAGGCCCAACTGAGGAGCCAAACAATGGCTTGCGTTTGTTGTAATTAGTCTCGACAGCAGGCTATTTGGTTAAAGCATATGTTTCCATTTCCTATTTTATTGGCATGCTTTTACTTTGGATTAACTAATTCTTCAGAGAGAGAGAAAAGCAAAAGCAGACCTGGCACCCCTGTGGCTATTTCATATGTTTGCTCTATGGAGACCGAGTCCTTGCTCAGAAAGACAGTTCTGCCCTGTCCAAAGCAGGACAGGAAGGAGAGGTTCTCACCATGAGTGAGCTAATTGGTTGCTTCATCATGCCTGATGGCTGTGGAATATTAAGCAACATTCAAAGTCCCTAGACTAGAGGGCAAACAAGCTCTATTGCTCATCTCTTATGTGGATGGTGGAAACTCTGTCCTCTTGCCTATAGTTCAGGCCAGCTTTGATAATCTAGCTAGGACCTGGCTATGGAGAGGTAAGCTTCCATCTCCTTTACAGTCATTATGTTAAAATTTATAAAAGAATAATTAATTGAAACAGAGAAAATAACTATTTTCCTTAAGTAACAAATGAGTAATAAATAAAGTTGCAGCACCAATTCAGTTTTGGTAAGGTGTATCACAGGAGTGGTGTGAATATAAAAAATCATGTAAGTGTGATATAAAAGAGAAGTCTTTTGATGGTAGAAAAAGACATTTTTTTCTGGATGTGATAGCATAACCTAGTGGCACAGGTATTTGCATAAGCTATTAATAACTAGGGATTCTGTATGTACAAGGCTGTGAGCAGTAATTTGATTTCTAACACACTGGTAGCTAGGAAGCAAGACCATTCTTGGGTTAATGTGTGTCTCCTGAGCCACTTGATTCACCTTTGCAATAGCTACTGCCTCTTTGCCAGGTAAGAGACAGTGATAAAGGATTGCTTTGTGGCTGTACAACTGGCTGTGGCTTTTCTCCTGTTCTTCAGCTCAGCCCCCCGTACCATCAAGGGATGATTGTAGGAGACAGAAGCTAGCTGGGTGTCCAGTACAGTAACTGCAGTGACATTGTCATTTATGTGATACATACAGCCTTAGTTCTCTTTTGGAGTACAGCTCACAAAACACAGTGAAAGTGTAATGAATAACCTCCATGCTGTTCTTCTGTGAGTAGCCATGATCTCCTGCCAGAACCAGCTCCACACTTGGACTTTATGATGTGTTTAAAAAAAAAAAGTAAACTACTTCTGGGGGGTCACTACTGATATCTGTCCACCAAGTTACTTGTTTAGGCACAGCTCTTCTCAGCATTGAAGGTGGGTCTGAAGCCAGCAGTGTCTAGGACTGCTTGTGCTGGGTAAGTGATGACAGCCTAGGTAAAAATGCCAGTGACTCTTCCTGCCTTTCTCTGACATAGTTAGCTAGTACAGCGTGGAGTAGCTTCAGCATAAAGACAAATGACGCATCATAATATGAGCAAATGAGAGCCTGGCGACTGAGACACTAGCCGGGAATAATGTCTTCAAATATTTGCTGGAGGCCACGCTGAAATTCAAGCCATTATCTCCCAAAGCTCAATAAAGTGTGTCTGCCATCAGTCTACTCACTCACGCTTCAGCACATTGTAGTGTCTGTCTTACTGTACCCCCACAGTGCTTCTCCATTACGTTTTATAGCAGCAGACAGAGACTCAGACTGACTGACTCCATAGCGCAACAGTCCCACCGCTTAGTACTGCTTCAGCTTGCAGTGAAACTGTGGTTCAGCATGAGCATATAAAATATGTGGCATAGCAAATGACTCCAGCAAAAAATATAAAGAAAACCTCATTGAACTGAGAAAAGGTGCTAAATTAGATTTCCTGTGCCAAAAGGGGAAGGCAAAAGTACAAATAAACTTCACACCTGCACACTCCTGAAATCAAGGGGATGGTGCTAGCCACTTAGTCACAAAAGTTAGATAGTCCCTTCCTCAGCCTCACTGTGAAGTTAATGCAAAAGGAGGAGCCTCAGTAACCTGGACAGACTTCTTTAGCTGTAAAAATCCCTAACTTTTCTCCTCTTTCATACGCATTGTTTTTCTCTAGTCTTCTATCAGTCATCCACTTTTGGTAGAAAACTTTTTGAAGAGAAATCCTGGAAGGATAGGAATGTAGATGCAATATTCTCTCTCTCAAAAAGAAAAGTTTAACACTTACGTGTTGCTGTGACGTGGCTGGCAAAGGTGGGTGGACTGATGCAGGAGACATCTTGGTACAGAATAAGCAGCACCCATTTAAATATCTAGCCTGAACCCTTCAACTCTGCAGAAAAACCCCAGTAGATCTTTGCTGTACATTTTTTGGACACGCATTCAACAGTATCTTTTATGCAAGAATACAGAAATAATTGGAATGACTGGGGAAAGAACATCTCAGCAAATAATGCTCTTAATCAGACAACACATTCTGGACATATGACTCATTATCACAGGCAAATCTAATTTACGTCATGCTATGGGTGACTTGGTCGCCTGTAATCTGGGCAAAGAAAAATTAAATAAGATTGTTTAAATGCAGCTTCAGGGAGTGCTACATATTTTATCTCAATTTCATCTGGTTTCCCATGATATCAAAGCTGTGTTTAGTGGATAGAGATTTACAACCAGAAAACGATATGTATAGCTGAAGAATGTGAAGGGATGATGTGCCTTGTAGAATTAGTTATCATTGTTGGGGAAGTGGAGCTGGTTTACAGCTTGCTTTTTCCTGCTCCATCTGGGACTGATCTGTGTCTTTGCATTGTATATAGGAAATGTTCTTTGCGATTCTCTAAATGTAAGACACTGTTTCAGGCATTGGGGTGCAGGAGATTTTCAAAACCTTGACTCACACATAGACAATTGTTTGCATGTATGTTTTTACAAATAAGTTTTCTTTACCCTGTATTTAAAAAAAAAATATATACTTATTTATGCCTAGATTGTCTCAGCTACTGCCAACAATGAGACAGTTATGAACACATTTACCCCCCTGTTATCCAAGGCTAAGTACACACAATATTATTTCTCTTTTTGTATTTTAATACTGAATGTAGTGCAGTGGCAGAAATTACTTTGCTGGGAGCAGGAGTTATTCCAGTAAATGTGTAGTGACTAGGAGACAGACACAAGACTATGTAGTCATTTTTGTTTCAAGCTCCCTGTGATTGATAGCTAGGCTATCAAATGGATGGTGGTTTTGAAAGAAAGATCAAGGCAATTGATGGTATCAGGCATTTGCAAGAGGGTTTTTCATATAGCTGGCTGGCAGCTGGTCTTTTGGGGTTTTGAATAGACTTGACAGTTATCTGAGCTACATGTAGCACAAAATTATTTTTGATGTACTGCTGTGATTTGCCTTAGGTTTGTCAATGTTTTGACTTTTGAAATTAAAAAGTGTCATCTTTCTTTAGGATGGGACTTCAGAGTGGCACTAAAGGCAGAGTTACAGCACTTTCCTTGGTAATTTTTAACATCAAAATAGACTTTGGTTACCTTTACCATTCTGAGACAGAGCTGAGGGTTGGCAATTAGATGCATATTGTAAAATATCTTTTCCATGGCACTCAGCCTAATAGCCAAAAGTAAGCCAGCCTCTAGATATGGTATGTGAGAGCATTCATTAGCACAATTCAGGACCAGGCAACTATTTATTTTTTATATTTTTTTTAATTTTTTATTTTTTTTAAAGCTATTTGAGGAACCAGAAGAAAACTGCAAGTAGGCTTCTTGCTGACAAGATGCAGGTGTATACCACATGCCCATATCGGAAAAAAAGATGCGGTTATGAAGGTCTTGATGACAGACAAGGGTCTAAAATGCCTTCATCTCCAGTTTTTAGCTAGTCCATCTGTTTTTTATTTACATTTCCCCCAGCTAACAGTGTTAGTATTTTCCAAGCTCAGTATAACCCTGCACAGGTCTGTATACAATTGCTTTTCTGCATTGGAAGATCCTTAGTTTAGTAAGTTCTCCTCCAAGATAGGGAAGCCTTACTTTTAAGGTAATTATATTATAAACTGTAAGTATGTGTTAATGATTTCTTTCTGGAAAAATGAGGGAAAGGAGTGATGAGATTGAGGGGAGAGAGCACTTTTGTTCTGCCTTGTTAGAATCGGTAGAGTCCATTTATACCTTAAGAGTACCAAACGGGTGAGTGCTTGCATTTGTCTCATATTGCTGCTCTTAACTAAAAGATCTGTCCTTCTTTGATGCTCATCCTCCTGAGGATGAACTCAAGAGGAAATGTTTATTCTTAAGGGAGAAAGACTTACACACACATCAGGTTACTCCAGACGCTGCACTCTGAACTTATTCTTCAAAGATGTATATTCAGAAGGCAGAAGTAGTGGGCAGCAGCACTTGGGGAAAATACCCAGCCAGCAGCTTTGGTACTGTAAAGTAAATTTTGACAAAGAAAACTAATGAAATCACATGGGAAATGGCGTGGTTCTGCCTCTTACTAATGGATTAGAGAAACTTGCTTGGGGATTTTTTATCAGACCACTTGTTTCTCCTGTGACTCTCAAAAGAACAGCAGAAAGATAGAGAAACAAGAAGTTCTCTATCTAAAAGAACAATTTTCAGAGCAAATTCTCAATGGCCTCTAACTTTGTCTTTTCTGAGAACAATAGAATCAAGCCTTGATTTAAAACGTTATTAGAAACCTAATCAGCCTACATTGAAAATTACTCCATTGGGCATTTTGTTTCTGATGAATAGTTAATTGCAAGAGTCACTTTGAAAACAGTAAAAGCAATATATTCCTTTATTTACAATGACAGAGAAAATTAGTTGAGAAAGTGTAAACATGATTTTCCAGAAAGTGCCCAAATTTATTCTCATCTTTTTATCTAAACAAATTCCTCAAGTATAATTTTGAGGAATGAAAAAAATCTATGATTAATTTAATAGGCAGTAAAATTAGATGCAGACAGAGAGCATAGTTATAGCTGTGTGGGAGTCAGTGGAAACTATCCTGGAATGTGGCAGTGTGTTGTTTTGTCTCCTTAAATCATCATGTCTTTTCCTTTTGTAGGAATAAACTTTTCTTTCTTTATGGGACAATACAGTGCTTTCACACCCTTTTTTTAAGAGTCAGTTTTCATGTAAGGTAATGCTGTGTTTGATGAATATAAGAGACTTGTTTGTGTGCCTTTGCTTATAGGGAATCATGTGCAAGACAGTTTGTAATGTATTTCATGCTGCATACCATAGGGTGTTGTTTAGCAGGTGACAAGTTTAACAAGCATACTAAGCCTGTAAATGAGGTAATGGTTATCTAAGTGAAATGGTGACCAGTAATGTTTGTTCATTTCCAAGGACTCCAACTGGTGTAGGTCAGTGAGGACTGGTGTAATTACAAAGGACCTTGTACCAATGTGATGTAGATGCTCACAATAAGAACAGAGAACCTGTTATCCATCAGTGTGCTTGACAACTATCAGAGGAAAATACCTTCTCGGAGTTTAAATTGTTACATACCGGAGGGGTGTTTCAGGGTTTTTACTCACTGAGAGGAGTTTTCTGACTCTGCTTATACTTCACTTTGGAGTTTTAAGCTCTTGTCTATGAATCAGAGGCCTGAACCCACAAAAATATGGTGCCAACATATGCTTGAGGCAAGAAAAGATGAAACTATGAGGGAACCGGTTCTATCTCCCTGAGTCTTTAACCAAATACATCTTCACTAGCAGCATGAGCTTAAAGATTGCTATATGGCTGCAGTGAAGCATTGCTACCTGCATCTCCTGGCCCCAGTGAATGGTATCCCAACCATTGGTTTCTTTGTTTGGGGTTTTGGTGGTGGTTTTTGGTTGTTTTGTTTTTAAATAGGCTGCATACATGCCTTGTACAAAGGAGTGCTTCATTGTAAACCTTTATTTTACCCACCAGGCCTATCCTTGTACCAATAATAAAGAATGCGAAGTTGGGCGATACTGTCATAGTCCTCATCAAGCAACTTCTGCATGCATGATGTGCCGGAGGAAGAAGAAGCGTTGCCACAGAGATGGCATGTGCTGCCCTGGAAACCGGTGCAACAATGGTACAACAGGCGTTTCTTTGTTTTCCTCCATAAAATCAGCGTTTTGATAGCATCTATTTCTCTGAGTGTTCGCAGCAACAGTGTTTTTTCCTGGGTTAATGAGCTTCTTTTTTCTAAACCTGGAAAACTTCATTTTATATTTCATTGTATTCCATTTAATTTACTAATATTTATATATTTAAGGCTTGAGTACTACCAGACTTTTTCCTGTTTTGGGATGGGGAAACTCAAAAATGCTGCTGCTGACTGAAATCACAGCACTACATTCAATATGGTTTGATTCACTAGAAGCCTGTGCAGAACCCATATTTTTAAGGAAGCAAAAGAGACTTAATCTTCGATCTACTCTCCCTGGGAGTGGTTACAACCATACTGTTTACATTCCCATCCCTTCTCTGGAGACTGGAGGGAGATAATTCTCCCGGTGCTCAGACCATAAAGACAGAGTGACAGCGAGACTGTCTGACAGTGAGTGAAGCAGAGCTGTGGTGAAGTTAGGTTCTGGGGGTCAGCGACAGAAGTAACATTATATCCGGGTTGTCACTAAGGCCAAACCCCAGCCCCAGCACTTTCATAGTCCTGGTCCTTATCATGGTCTATGTATGTGTGTCTGTTGCTTTTCCTCTTTTTCAAATCTTTGACTGACTGTTTTCATTGCAGGTATTTGCATACCAGTAACTGAAAGCATCCTTACCCCTCACATCCCTGCTCTAGAAGGGCCACGCAATAAGAAGAATGGTCATTATGCTAGCAAGGATTTGGGATGGCATAACCTAGGAAGGCCACGCTCCAAGCTGTCACACATAAAAGGTAAGATCACATTTGTTCTAAACTGCGTTTAGTTTGTTCCTTTGTGTTATGAATCGTGTTGCTGTTAAGATACAGAAATGCAAACCAGAAATAGGCCATAATTTCACAGGGAGAGGATGTCTATTATGAGAATTCACAGTATGCCTCAAAAAGTGATGTAAGATCAACCAACAGTTCCTGTGTTTGAAATAGCATCTGCTTTCTTTTTCATTTACACAAAGTCAGAGGTGGCCAAACAATGAATTTTTCAGTTTTTCAAAGTTGCACACATCGTCCTTTTTTAGCAGTCATGTAATTAAGCACTTGTAATTCTGCTTACAGAATCACAGAATCACAGAATCACAGAATCCCAAGGGTTGGAAGGGACCTCAAAAGATCATCTAGTCCAACCCCC
>JAVHNF010042112.1:0-15340 GCA_034783455.1 Micropsitta finschii
TTACCATACCATATCAGGAAACACTATCAGAAGAAGCTAACATCCTTTATCTATAACATTATGGATTAATCAACATTCTTTGTTATTGGTTGTTCTTTAATGTTAGGATATAGTTTTACAACCTGAACAGTTACTACTGAAAAACTAAGCTGAGATCTCTGATTTTGACTATTAATAATATACTCTTCAGCTGTTCTGTCTGTATCTTTGTACTTATGTAACTTTATTTCTGGTTTAATCTCTTCATGATATAAACTTTTGTCAGTTTTAAGAACAGATTATGAAAGCACACATCAGAAGAAACTAGTTCTAGGTGATTTTGGAGAAAACTGAACATAAGGACTGCAGTATGGTAATAGCTTTATCCTTGAAATAAAACAACAAACAAAGGACTTTAAGGAAGGAGGTAGGGAACAGTTTCAGCCACCTGAACAATATTTTCTTGGCTGTAACCAGTAGTGTCCTTATGCTGAAAATGGGAACAGTGATCTTATGCGTTATCTTAGGTGCCTGTGTCTTGTGTAATGTTTGCCCAAAAGTGAAGCAGTTTGAGTGTTTTGATAACAGAATGTCACAGAAGGTTGTTAAGAAGTAGGTATCTTGAAAGTTTCAGGAATAATTAAAATGCATGAACCAAGAGCAAATAGCAGATAGCAAGCAAGTGGTTGAATTAAACCCATAACTCCTTAAATACATAACGTTCACAGCAGATACACTGACACGGCAGGCTGTACTATAATTCCTACCAGCAATAGTTTAATGATGGGAAGAGCTAAAATGTAGTTTTAGAGACTATATTAAATAGAAAAATCATTAGTGAGCTTTAGGTTTGATTTCATCCTCCTTCCCCCCATTTATGTGGATTTTGTTCTTTAGGCTGGTGTTCTGCAAACACAGAGAGAAGCTGGAGAGGAAGGAGTTGGCACCTCTCACTTGTTGGTATTTAAAGAAATAAAACAAAAGTAGTTTTGTCACAGATTTCAGTAAATACTGTCCAGGTTTAAATAGTGTTTGTTGCTTTGTGTGGGGAAGAAGAGTTATTTAGGAGGCTTTGGGGCGAGTATAGTTTAGAAAGTGGTTCTTGCATGTTTTGTGAACTTTGTTTTAACACCATCTCTATCATTTGATTTCTGTTAACTGGTGATATTTAGACTTTCAGAATTGGCAGAGTGAGTCCTAAAGTGGCTTTAGAGTGAGGCTTTATTTGCTGGTTTTATGCCCACCTAGTTATAGTGCCTGTGTTCTTACATCTTTGTAAATTGTTTTTTTTCTTTTGACATGAGAAGGCAATGAAATAACATTCACTTTCAGCTGCTAGGGTATGTTATTTTGGGGTTTATTTTAGTTTTGGAGTTTGCACGGTAGTGTTACCAGCTCAAAGATGTTGTTGATATTTCTGTTCTTTGTAATATTGGTCTGAGGATCTGCTTCCAGCAGCGTTATCTGGTGGATGAATCGACTGCTATGACAGCACCAGGGTGTAATAACTGTTCTCTGCCTCCCCACCGATGAACATGCAGACTTAACTGTGCTGTACATGTACCTGTGAGTAGGAGAGACAGGGTTTGTTGCTAATTCTTCAGTTTAAACTACAGAAGAAACAGTTTAATGGTATTAGTCATTACCAGTGTATGTATATTGTCATGGTAACAAGACTACATGAGATAAGACTTGTCTAATCTTTTTTTTTTTTTGAAGAGAAATGGTTTAGTGAAGTACTACCTACTTGTTATTTACTTCCATAGCTTATTTACCTACTCTGTGAGGAAATGCATTTGGTCAGCCCACCGTCCAAGTCCCCTTTCTTTCCAGCCTTGCAGGCTCCTTTGGGTGTCCATGTCAGGCTGTGCTGTGCTCTTCATCAGTTCTGTGCCAGGCTTCAGGACAGATGCTGCACTCATTTTCATGTATGTAACTTCCAGCACGGGAAAGGAAAAAGGGGAAGGAGTAAAGGGTTGTACCTAGCCATGTGTGAATTCATTTGTATGTATGCATGGGAGCATGAACTTTCTCATCTTTCCTCCTTTCAATCACTTCATTTAAAAATTAAATAAATAGAGGAGCAGTGTAGGTTTTCCTGAAGGCCCTTTTTTTTTTTTTCTTTTGTGGTGTTGGTATATTTAGTTCAGCAGAATTCCTTGGAATGACTCCTTGGTGGTGTTGAATGTCATAATTAATGGGATTTTTCTGGAAGTGAGACAGGTAGCCGGGGTTTTGGAAGCAGAAATCCTTTGTAGGGGAGAAGTTAATGAGACAGAGACAAGGAGAAATGTAGAAGCGGAAGCATCCACTGTAGTTCTTGGCAGTTTTCTTTGTGCTAGAGCTGCTCCCTGCTTCCCTGCCAGTGCTGCTGCTCTTAAAGGGAGGAAAAATAAGGTTTAAACCTCAGCTCCTCTCGTATTTCTGCCTTTTCTTGGGGAAAGTGGGAAGCTGGGTCTCTTTGTTTATTCTGGAGAGGGACAACCTTAAATTTGTTTTCTGTCTAAGCAATGTAGTTTCATCAACCCAGAGATAGTTTGGTGGAATGACAATTTTGGAGACTTTCTTTTGTTTTCTTAAAGTTTCATGTGACTTAATAAGAATTTAGTATTTCCAAATGAGAAAAGGGTTTGTGAATACACATGCTCGGGCTTTTTTTTTAGTCACATCTTATCTTTTCAAATTCAGACTTCTCAGTGCTTTTGCAAGCAATCAACAGCAGAAATGCCTGAATAATTTAAAGGCATCTTTAAAGCAATACATGTTATGACAGTTTCCTTTCAAAATTCCTATAGCAAGGCAAGATCATTCTCTCGGAACCATAATGCATAAGTTCAGTAGGATATCAAGATGCTGTCTATAGCGTACGTTAACAGAAAGGTAGCACCAGGTGGTGCTTTTGTTATGATACTAATAAAAATTACATACATATTCCCTATTCTCTCCAATGGAAACTCTTTTTTTCCTTGCCTCACAATAGTAATGCTCCGGTAGTCAGTAGAATATCATTGCCAGGTAGCTTGAATAAGTTGTTTTCCTTGAGAATGAAACATTTATCAGCAGTTTCTAGAGTGTTCGGTTCTGCCAGCTGTACAAGTAAGAAATGTGAATATGCAGAAATCATTGCCCTTGGATCACTAATGAAGTTGACAGACAAGCAAACAAATGGCATGCATTTTTAGTCATGGAAACTCATTTAATTGAAGAACTGGTTAAAATTTACTTCTTATACAATGACTCTTGAACCTTAGCTTTGAATCAGGCTCTCCTTAATTCCTCTTAATTCCCTACAACTCTTTTCCCCACCCCCCAGCCTTCTCAAGTGTTGTACATGATCTGACTGCAGACGTGTGGGATCTGAGTGATGCTGAATCTGTTCTTCTGGTGTTCTCTGTGGTTTTGGCCATATGGGCCTCTTTGTCTTCTGTGCTTCTCCTGAAAAGCCTTACTGCAAACAGAAACACTTGCTTTTTCCTTAATGTATTTGTTCTAACATAAAGTTAAAAACATTTAAGATATGAAAATCCAGGCAAAGGGAGAAAAAAAGGTGGTTTTTATTAAGTAGGTTGGGATGAGGTTACATTCCATTGAAAGCCTAGGAGTCCTAGGTGCCTGTCTTGGGCAACCCTGGAAATTCCCTCTTGGAGTTAGGAAAGAATTAGTTTATTTTAACTTAATGTACTTAAGGAAATGATCTGTTGGCATTTCAAACATAAATACCTTGATATAGCAGCATTTGATTGAGCTTGCCTGACACCTCTATACAGACCAGGTTTTCTTCATTTCTAGTTTCCATTTTGTTACACTTGGTGCAGAAATGATACATGTATATATGGCCAGCGTCGCACTGGAATTGAAATACAAAGGAAGAAAATACTTTAAGGATGAATTTAGGTTTGAGACTGCAGTGTAATGAAGAGGGATGGGAAGGATGGTAGAACTTGGTCTCTTTGTAATGACATGAATTTTTCTTGGAGCTGCTTTCTGCTTAACCATTTCAGCTTGATGAAAATAAAGCTAAAGGCGCTCCTTGATTCTCCTTGAAATCCCCTACTGGGCTCCTCCGAAGCTTTTTGTCAACTAATGTTTGGTTAGCTGATAACAGCAAAACTGTGGCTTTCAGGTGTGTGTGTGAGGCTCTTAATTGGATCTCAGAGCTTGGTGATCTGCATCAGTAGTAAGCCTCAGGAGGAGGTTCTCTGTGGCCTTGGCAGTGACAAATTTCCCTCTGTCAGGTTGTACTTACCTCTTTGTATCTTAACTATTTCATACAAGTAACCAAACTTCGTAGAAATACTTGTGTGTTGAATTCCAAGTGTCTAGAAATCACTGCAGCAGTTTTACTCCTAAAATATGCAGTTGTTTGGCTGACAGCCTGGAGATGCATCCCCTTGGCGAGAGGAGGAGGATGAAGGTATGCTGCAGGTGTAATGGAGCCAGGGTGTACATCCACTTATTTGAGGAGCCTGCCTCCAAGGAGTATATCTCTGATTTGGAAACTGGAATAAATCTGAGAGCAGAAAAGTCAACTGGATTGTAGGGAAGACTTCGAGGCTTTCTTCTGTGCAAAACATCCATAGCAGCTGGGCTCTCAGTAACACAGAACAAGAATGCAGCATGCTGCCTGCACCAGCACTGAGCCGAGGCATGGCCCAACCTTGCACAGCTTCTGCTCCTGAAGCAGCCAGGAAGCTGAGGGCGTCTGCAGTTTCTGCCTTGAATAGCAAGTCATTCAACACACAGGTTTATAATTTTGGAGCACTTAATAGTGATGGAGTTGAAACTGCTTCATGGAATGAAATTTGCAACAAAGTGCTGCTGTTCTGAGGAAGGAAATTGGAAGACTTTGGATTCATTCATCAGCTAACATGTTACAGAATTAAGCTCCTGCTTGATTTAACAGATGAGCTGTTCAGTAGTCAGGTCTTCATAAAGCATGATGGCAAGTGAAGTTTTGTGTATTATAAGCAGGAATAGTATCTCTTTGCAGGTAACTTGCAAGACCTTGTGAGTTGCCAGGGTTTTTACATGAGTCTTGAAACAGAGCAGTGTTGAAGGAATTTATGGGCTGGCTTTATAATCAACTGATAATTTAATTAATGCAGCATTTAGCTACTTGTCTTCAATTTAATTTTTTTCCAGATGTTTAGTTTTAATGAAAGTCTCTTTAGAGAGTCATGAGGAAGGTAACATCTGGGCAGAGCATATAGGGGAAGATTACATGGAATGAAAGCAATGCTCCCTTAGTTGTTGCCTTCCATGTTAACTCAGACAGTCCTGATATTTGGACAGGTTATATGTATTTTGACGTACATATGTGTATAAACACACACGTATATAAAAGAATAAAAAATCCCAGCTTTGTTCATCTTTAAAACAAAACAAGCCCCCACAACTGTCACAACGCAAGTGGTAATCACAGTTTATACTGGCAAGCCTTTGTGGATGTGGACAAAAGTGTGGTGGTTGTAATAAGCGATGTATACAGGTCAACTTCCAAGCCAGCCAGTTTGGCCTAAACAGAGCTAAGCTTGCTCCTGCATTATGGTGAAACTTAGCCTGTAGAGCAGGAGAGCTCATCTGTAACACTGCAAATAGGATGCAAATGAAAACAGAAGCTGTTGAGTTTCCTTTTGCAGAAAACTTTTATTTAATGTGCTTTTAAGGTTCCTGTGCTAGAGGTGTGCGGGCTGCATGGATGAGAGCAGACAGCAACCAGGACGGCTGATGTGGTTGCAAGATGCTTGGCCCGCATTCTTATTTTTGCATTTGTTGTCTTGACTCTATTCACATGAAAGATTGAAAAGCAGAGTCTTTATGTCAATACCTCGGCATGCTTTTCCTTTTATAGTACAGTACACTATAAAATTATAAGACAGGTGATCTTTGCTTTCTCTCCATATGCAAATACTTAAAAAAAAAATCATCCCTTGCAATACTGATTCAGTCTCAGATGATCTAGCTGCTGTTTCTTCAGTTTGCATGGCTAAGGGAGAGTAGCAATTAGGACTTGTAAATGGTAGTGTCCTAAACCCAGTAAGTAATAGGAAGTGTTCTCCTGAAGGCCTGTCCCATTTGGACAAGCAAAGCACTTTGAGATACATTTAAAGGGTTAATTAAACAAAAAAAAAACCTTTCAAAAAGCTTTGTGTTGAACAGCATATTTGTCCATATGCTTTAGGTAAGCTATCTATATTTTTGTAGAAAACTGATATTAAATGGAAATTCAAGCCTTGGCGGGTTTCTTAACAAAAGACACTTGTGGTCTGGAGCTCTGAGGTCCCAGGACGGTTCCATTACTGTAATTCCACAGCGTGAGCTTTAAATGTATCTGGAGATTTTAATGGATCACATGGGAAGTAAATCTCTTTGTACCTGCCTTAAGCCATATGTTACTGATACAAGACGTTGAGCTGCCTATCTCTTTCACTCCGACGCAGCTGTGTGCTTCCATAAGGATTGCGGTTTTGAACTGTAAAGGAAAGTTTCAGATTTCATTCTTTTCTCCCATTATGGGCAATCTCAAGCTTTGTAATTTCAATAGTGTAATTTTATAGATTCTTCCAGAAAGGGATTTTATTTTATTTTTTTTTGCTACCTTTCTATATCTAATGATGCTTTTAAAAACGCTTCATGACTTCTAATGTAGTCACTTCATTCTTTTGTTTCTGTATGCCTTTCCTGTTGTTGATCGAGTTTCTTTGTTCTTGCTATTTAAATAGCACGCACAAAACCTATTTGCTGCCAATTGATATTGCTGAATATCGATGCAAAGCAATATTAAACATTAGGTTTAAATAATGGACTTGGTTTCCATACGCCTTCTTTTATTGTTTTCTAATATAACTGTAATCAGTGAATATTGTAAACAATTCGTATAACTGTGAGACAAATAAAACAGGATTGAAATTTTATGCATGATAGGACACACAGACTGTTAATGTCTAAGATGCAATTTGTTTTTAATAAACTAACAATTCCCATTTGCTGCTCTACCCACTCTTCTGAATGCTGCTTGTCTTCTATTTGTTTTGCAGAAGTCATACTAGTTACTTGCCAGTACTTTCAGGCATACCTTAAATCATTGGTTGAACTCCACACCCTGGAAACTGGAGACTGGTGTTCTCCCTCAATAACCAGAACCTTCTCTGCTGCAATTCCAGGAAAACAATATTTACAGCCAGTAATTTGTAAATCTTCAATAGTGAAGGAAAGTTTATTCTATCCAGAGTGTCTTGGCAGTAGTTGTAAACTCAGTCTTTTTCTCAGATACAAGTGGAATGGGACTTAAGGCAGTTATCACTCACTGTATGCTCTTTTTTCACTGTCAGAGGAAGAGTGTGTTAAAAAATGAAAACTGGGGGTGGAGAGGAAGTACTGTGGGAAGTGCTTAGAAACACAGTCCACACAGAGCTGCAGGTAGGAGGCAGCTCCTTTCTCAAAAGTGTATTTTAAGTAGCAGAGAGAAGAAACCTGTATAGCTAAATTTTGAAATGGAGGGAGAATAGTGTGTGATGGCAGCAGAGAGGGATTTCTTATTTTAGTACTTTTTCTCTCGGTAAGGAGAAGATAGTATTGTTGAGAAAATGTAAGTGAATGGGGAGGAGAACCACCCTGCAGACAAACTGTGGTGGTGGTGGGTGTGCTGAGAGGAAATGGTCAAGGTGGAAATTAGCAGAACCAAAGGGAGCAGGTAAGTTGTGAATGTTGGTGTGAAGGTTTAGAGAGGAAACGGAGATGATGAACTTTACCTCGTTCTTCAGGATGGGGTTACTCCAGCCAAAGATGTAAAAGCCCACTTTTGGTAAGGCTTCTGTTTCAAGGAATAATGACTAGAAACTTTAATTTCTGTAGAAATCTACATTTCTCTTAGTATTGAGCAATATGAAGCTTATCCCTTTAAAAAGAAAACTGCTGCAGTTATTGCTGCTTTCAGCAAGATGCAGATTATATGCAGTATTGCCAATAAAGTTTATACAAGATGCTCTGTACTCGTTGTCTTAGGTTTAATGAGCACAGCTAATTATACTATGCCATAACTAACCAAGTAATAACAAAATTGATTTTTGTGTCTTCTACAAGATGCTCTGGGCTTGTAGTTCTCAGATTGAATATACGCATGTAATTACACAATGTTGTAGTTCAAGTCATAGAGTATTTGGATTATAAGTAGTGTTGCAGTGGTGTGCAACTTCTTGTCCACTTTGTTGACACAAGTCTGCACTTCTAAGGAAAAACCTTGTTGATGTAAAACCAAGTATTTTCTGCATGCAGGAAAGGAATGTTCCTCAATTTCATGCGATTTCCTTTTTCTCTTTTATATAGATGAGCCAGAAGCATATTGTTTTTGTAATAATGTTTCTCCTGTAGACACAGTTGTGTGGATGAGATTTGTTTCAATTTCAACTTTTGATGCAAGTTGGCTGTCTGCTGCTTCTGTGGGCAGTGGAGCAGAAGTGCATCTCCAACAAAGCAATCCAACCTTTCCCAAAATAAGTGCCCCACAGCTGAGGTAGATTCTTTTTTGGAGTTATTGATGTCTCTCCATTCCCTGTAGACAGAGATGGAAAGTGTTAAACTTAAAAATACCTAATTTAGACCTTTGTCTTGGTCTTGAATACATTAAAAGTATCTTCTTTCACTTCTTTATCCCCTTTAATGGAAGTCTGTTTCAGGCTGTTTCCATTTGTTGAACTGGGCTTTAGTGGATGTTACTAATTGTTTACATTCAGGGAAGTGGCTTCTTTTTCAGCAACATGGGCAGCCTTTGATCTGGGACACCTTAGCAAGGTGCTTCCCAGCATATTCTCAGCATATTGGAGCCAGGGAGACTTGGCTGAACAGACACAGAAGGGTGACAGAGACTCAACCAAAGATGTGGTGGTTGGTAACTAGGAAAACTGACACAGCAGGATTTTGGAGAACTTGAGTCCATGGGGTCACGAGGCTTGTGGCTTTTTGGTTTTAATCTGGAAGTCATTGTTAGTTGATGTGCCTTGCGCTATAGCATTTGAGACAAAGGTGTGCCGCTCACTCCTGGCAATGTGCTATTTTGGAGTAGTTTTGCTGTTAGCTCTGTGTTAGCCAACTTAGCTCTTGTGATTGTGAACATAAATGTCTCTTTTTTCTGTAGTTTAATGGTTTTGTTATCTTTTCTGTTACCTTCCTTTAAGCAGGAAGTAAAAAAAGCAGTACCCTGTAAAAGAACATCTCTTAAATAAGAGAGCTTGTGGAGCAGCCAAGGCTATTTAAGTTATATCCTGCAGGAAGAAAAGCCACGAAGTAAGTGGATTTAGAACTGTAATTTGGCTAGCAGTGGGTTCATTTTGAATGTTGACTGGTTAACATCAGTTTGAAGTGTTATAGCAAAGATTGCTTCTTTTTTCATATTTTGTGTAAAGTATTTTAGGTTTAGATTTTTGAACCCACTGTATTCCTTCTTGAAGGAGATAAAACTGTTGAGCCAAAGGGCAGGTTGCCTATTTCATTTGTCTTTTTAATCAGCTGAAGAAGGCTTGATTTTACCAGCACTATAATTTGTTTGGTTTTGGTTTTTTTTCCCCTCTGCTTTCTTGAAGAGTCAGCAGAATATAAATGACATATTCTGCAAATAGGTATCTGGTATTTCACATCTTATAACTAATGCTGCTGTAGCCATAATGTTACAAAAATGCCTTCAACGCATCTCTTTTCCCAGGCCTGAATTCCAGATGTTAATTTACAGTCTGCCATCTGCTTGGTTTTGGTGGTTTTTTCAAGCTTCAGGTCAAAATTACGACTTGTTTTCTGTCAAGAGAATGTCAGCATTTGCAAACCCCATCTCTTATGCTGAATGCTTGTCTGTAATTGCAGTCTGACTTGTGTCTTCGCCTTAACTTGCTAGACGAAATGAATACATAGCATGCATCTGCTAGAATGGTACGTGACCCTTTTGTGTTTGCTCTTTGGTTTCTGGTGTGCAAAACTTACAGACTGTGCAGCTTTGTATCTTATTTTGGAGCTTGTGGAATAAGTATGGCAATGCCGGGAAGCAGACGATGACCTTCTCATCTTGTAGAAGTGTTGAATATCATCCTTGACGCAGCGATCAAAAGCTGAGTGTAATCTCGATTCTACGACTGTAGTAAATGTTGGGTTTATCGCTAAGTGAAAACCTTTTCAGCTCTTAACTATGGAATTGTAAACTACACCTCTGTGAAAGCAAAAATAAATGTCAGTCTCTTGCTTTGAAACATGGCAGGAAGAGGTGTAAACAAATAAAATAGTAGAGTTTTTTCTTGTTTTCCTCAACTCCTGCATTTGAATTAATGTGGAATTAGTGACATGCAGCCTTACTTGGAAAGTTATTATAGTTCCAGTCCTTATCTAACACTCCAAAATAGAAGTACACTCAATTCCCTTTGTGACCTATGTTGATGGTTGTTTCCCCCTCCTTTTCCCCCCACCATGGTCACATGAAAAAGTAATGAAGAAAAGGGCTGGTTGGAGAACCAGAAACCTCTTTGCTGCCATTTTTGCCCTGAGGACACGGTAGGAGTTTGTGTTGCTCCAAAAGCGTTAAGTCCTGAGGTTAACTACAGCGGATGTGTACAAATGAGTAAAGCAGTGCATATGCATAACTAATGGAAGTAGTAACAGCTCCTTTAATTTAGCTTCTGGGCAAGTCTTTGCTGTAATTCATTGTGCTTGCATTGCAGTAATTCCTGTTGCTGAAATTCTTTAAAGCTGTAAAGCAGCAGCTGAGGATGTTCAGTGCTGGCAGGTGAGTACCTGTGTTGTCTGCTGTGTTTTGCACTTGGTAATGGGTGTTGTGCTGTGCACTCCTTAAGTAACTGACTTTATTTTGGCAAGATTTGCTTTTAAATGAAGTTTATTTTTGTAATAAAACATTGCACATTGAATTTCAAGAGTATTGGCTTATAAACTTTGCAGGTAGTAAAAAAATACTGTAGTTCTTCATTTAGCCTCCAGTAACTTAAATTTATGACGGGTCTTTTATGCATTTTCTTTTCTTCCTGGCCAGAAATCTGTTCTGGTATTTTAAGTTACCAACTTTCATTTAAGAGGGAAGCTATTTGGGACACTCTTCTGAAATGAACAGTGGCCTCACTTAAACTCTGCAAGTAATCAGTTCTGGTGGGCACTTTTAATGCATCTTTCTGCCATTAATTCATAGATATTGGTGCTGTGAATGGTTGTGTACAAATTTTTTCCTTCCATTAAAACGCTTCCTGCTTAGTGTTACCATGCAAATGAAATAATGTAGGAGACAGTTTTACGCATGTGAAGTTTTAAAAGGGGAAAAAAGTGCTAGAGCAGTAACATGTCTCTAATGTATTAGAGAATGAACGGTTGGGATGCACCGACTTCTCAAAAGGCAACAAAAACCTTTGGCATCTCTGCCTTTATGACCCAAACCTTGGGTAAGTAAATGTTCAGAACAGGAAAGCACTTACAGTAATTAATGTTTACCTTTTTTGTTTCTACATAGAAAACTAAAACTTGTCTTGATGTAGTTAAAGCACTGAGAAAATATGACCTTATTTTCCTTCTATAGACTTAACTTCTATCCTTCAACTTCAGTTTGCTTGAATTTTCCTATTCTTGCTGTTATTCCTGTTATTAGGAAACTACTTAAAACTGTTGTAACCACTGACAGCTCAGAATCAAAACTCTCATCAGTCTGGCTTGAGGGCTGTTGGATCTGCCTCCAAATTTGCTGCTGGTGTTTGTCAGGGGTAGTCCGTGCTCTCTCTTGCTGGGAAACCATGGTTTGATGCTCCACATCTGTATCCCTTGATGGGGATGGTTCCTGCTTGTTGAAGGTTCAGGCTGTGCTTCTGGCTTCTAGTGCTGTGTGGTGCTGTCAACACCATGTGTAACCTTGATGGTCCTAGTTTTCCCGTTACATGTGTAACACTTGCCGTTAGCTTTGCTCTGTTGCATTTTCATGCAGTGTCATCCTGCTGAAAATGCCTGTAGGTAGCTAATGGTTTCATGTTAAAAACCCAGCAATGAGGCAGAGGAGTCTTGACCTGCTGTGGCTTCTCGTGTCCCATGGAACAGGTCAGGGTGATTTAAAACTTCATATAATATAAACTATGATTGTAGTTTATACACCAAATTCAATCTTCTTGTGCATGTAATGGTTTATCCAGATGAATAATTCAGGACTGCCAATTACAAGCATGTAAGGGCCATTTACAGAGTATTAAGAACTAAAATCCACCTGTAATTCTTACTTATGATAGCTGGGATTAAATTGTGGCTGAGGGTTATCCGTTTGTGGAGGGGAATCTTCCTTAAGTTTTCGGTTACCATTTCTTAAATGGTATGTGCTTGCAACCTCAAATAAGATGAATAAATTCGCCATGTAACTTGCATTTTCTTTCAGTGTTGCAAAAGAACATGAGGTTTCCAGTGTGGTGTTTATTTTTCTCTCCTACCAAACGCTCACTGTATATTGCATTAAGTGTAAGCAACACTTGTTTAAAGAACCGAAAACCCTCAAATCCTGGTGCTGGAAAAGATTTTCCAAAGAAATGAGAAGCTTGCTGCAGGCAGTGCTTTTCTCAGCCAGTTTAGCTCTATTCTGGAACATAAGTATTCAGTGCTGGATGGCAGTGTGCTTTTATTGCTCAGGGTTTTAGGGTGGGGATGGTGGTGGTGAGAATTCCAGGACAATGGTGAAGACAGGTTTCCTTGGCTCTGCTTCACCTTGCTTTAGTTGTTTAAATTTTCCCCCATGGATCCTAATATCTTAATCCTGATGGTTGCTGCCAGTGGACATGTGCATTGGCAGGCCTGGTATTTGTAACCTTCTCCATACATTGTCATGGCCAAATTCTTGTAATAAAATCTGATAATAGAAGCTTGTGTAAGCTTTAATTACATTCATCCAGAAGTAGGCATTTGTTCCAAGAGATCAAAAACCATAGGAATATTTTTTCCCTGCTTCTTCTCCCGAACTTACTCTTGCTTGTTTTCAACAACCACCAAACACGGTATTACAAAGCAAACCACAGAACCTAGAGGACACCAGGAATCAGAGCTTCAGGATTATTGTGGAAGCCCTTTGCCATGTGGCTGTACCTACCACTAATTTATATGAGATCTGGTTTCAGAAGTGATACAGGAATTTGTTAGACTCTTGTTTTGTGTTTTGGTCTCCTTGATGGCATTTTACTTAGTCACGGTAAATTTTACAGATAAAATTCAGCTTTGTTTGGGTATTTTGTTTCCATGAGCTATAATGAAACCAAGTTCTTCTCTTGTGTGTCTTGTTATATTGACAAGTAAGCATAATAGTAAATGACTTCTGGAGCAGACAGCTTTTCTTCAGGTAAGCATGAGCAGAAGCTGTCATCAGGAGCTGCTGGAGCTTTTCAGTAGTGATTGGGACACTTATAAAACTTCAAAGTTTTATAATGAATTAACCCCCCCTACTTTTCTGAGAACTCTTACTAATGTCCCCAACAGCGCTGCTGGCAGCCAGGGAGTTGTGTAATAATCCCCTTTGAACTTCCTTCAGATGGAATTTGCATTAGAAACACTTGTTTGCTGCTTGTAGTGCATTGTAGTCTGTTAGTTTGTAGGAACTGGATACGTGCTCCTGTCAGTGATTGAGCACGGAGGAAGAGGAACATCCCAGATACCTAATATTTAGACTTTAATTAGGGTATATGAGTGTGTTTTCTTTTTCTTAACAGAAATAATGAGGGATTGAAGAAACTTAAAGTACTGGTGACTAAATCATATTTGTTATGAAAATGTTTGGTATGTATATTAATAGAAATACAAAAGAAGTCATTGTTTCTGCATAAAGGCAGCTGGTACCACTTGATGCCAGAGCTTGGTGCCAAAGAGAAGTTCCAGCAAATCTTACTGAACAAAAGCAGTAAGAGAGAGAGAGGATGATTCATAGCAAGCAAGAAGTTACAATAATAAGGAAAGCACCTCTCCCAAACTTGGGTGAGGACATTTTCAGGCAGGGATGTTCCTTGTTGTGATGCTGATCTCCGTCATATACCCTTATAGAGTTCAGCTTGTCTTTGGAACCCATAGGAAATCCATTTAATGCCCATGCATTGGTGCATGCAAGTGTTTGTCTTTCAAGGGAATAAGACTATGCAGGATTAAAAATTCCTTGGCCAAGTTGAGCTTCAGGGACACAGTTCATGTGTGGTGATGTAAAATACTATTACACGTATATAGGACTTGTTGTTGTCTGTTAAGAAACATGTTGCTTTGAGTTCATGTTTCTTAGAGTGTTCAGAGACAGGTGCAAGAAAGGCTGCAGGTAGTGGGTGTCTATGGGGGTGGGCAGGGAGGGGACAGAGGTTGGAATTGAGTTTTGTCAAAATCCCTGAAGACTCAGCAAAGGATTCCTAAAATTTGACAGAGTAATCCCACATAGGGCAGGTGCCAGCAAATCCCTGAAGTGCCACATCCAGGGAATGTGACAAAACATGGTAGATTCCTTCTGGTCTGTAAGAACAGAGCCTGAGAGGAGGCATGTTCTGGTGTTTGGATCAGTGCAGTTCTCCTCCCTTAATAACGGTGCCCTGAAGGCACCGTTCAACTTAGTTTCAAAACGGGTGTGATCATTAAAAGCAACAAGCTGCTTCAAAAGTGTGTTGAAATTAGGGATGCTCTATTTCAAAAAAACCAAAGAAATTACAAGGCTGGTGCAAACAAGCCAGGATGTGCTGGAACTTCTCCCTTATGACACAGTCCTTGCTGCAGCGTTTCAGGTGCAGCCTAGCAGCACACGATTTCACGTAAAGCGTCAGTCAATAGAGAGTTCTTTGACAATAACGAAATTATTACCTTTCTACAATTGAAAAACACATGAGGAAAAGCTACTTTCTGAAAGAAATTGAGTTAGGAAAAACCAATTTCATGCATTGCGCAATAGGTGATGTTACCCTTGGAGTACAAGTGCTTAAATACTGAATTTAGCATGAAATGATTGTATAAAACAGATGAGTTGAATGAAATGAAACTCTTGGAAAGAAAGTATGTTAAATCAGTGACACAAATGACAGCTTATGGAGTGCTTAGCTTAGAATTAATTATTCATGTATATGTTTGTGTATAACCGAATAGTTACAGTAACCAGAAATGTCATGATGGGTATGAATCTCAGTTAATTCCTGCTACTGCTTTTGCAATACAGATATAAAAATGTAAAGTGATTTAAGCAGTCACTGGAATGTTGCTTTCCCACATGCACAAAGTGCACCAGTACTAATTACAAAGCAAACTTGCAGCAAGTTGTTCCTGTGATGTCAGGATTCTTGTTTAACATAAGACATAAATCTGTAATTGCTGTTTTCTTTGTAAGCCAAATTACTACATA
>JAVHNF010042128.1:0-10992 GCA_034783455.1 Micropsitta finschii
TCCTTACAATACTTGAAAAAAGGATGCTGATATAACCTACATTAGCTGTGCTAATTTAGACTTAATCATATAATTCTGAAGAGGAAGTGAACAAAAGATTGCAACTATGTCGTGGGAATTTAAATCCAAATACGTTCATGAAAGTATAAAGTTCATTTTGCAAAATGAGAGAAATTATACTAACAGGAAACATAATTTAAATTCACCTATGCTTCATAAATTCACCACTAAGGCTTCAGAATGCTATGAAGTACTTACACATGCTTTAGTTCATTTCCATTCATTAAAACAAGTGCTTAAGTATGTGTTTAAATTATGTATATTCTTCACTGTAGTCTAATCTTACATAATTTAGAGTGAACAAATGCCGGCTAATTGTAAATGCATTTACAAGTACTTTTTGTATTCATATTACTGAGAAAAGTAAGTTTGGTACTATGGTCATTATCTAGGTTTGTATGAACACGCTATTTTTACTACATATTTCTGGACTTTTTTTTCTTCTCCCAAATATTGGGATATTTTTATACTGGCTTGTATACTGAGTATTTCTATTGTTATACAGGAACTGCACAAACACAGAGCAGACTTCTGCTTGCTTCTGGACTGATTCCCAGCTTGCACATTTAGACAGGGTTAATAAAAATACAGATTATGTCTGGATTTTTAAGGCATAATTGAGAATAGTACACAAAATTATATTCATCTACATTTACTATATGTTCATAAAGGTTCAAGTAATGTAACTAGAATTTAAGCTTGGCAAACACAAACCCCAATGTTCTCCCCAGCAATTCCTCAGGAAATTACTGCAGAAACATACAACACTATACTGTGACTTAAATATTAGAATTTGGTGAAAAAACCATTAAATTTATCTGAGTCACTTCAGAAGAGGGGGTTCAAATTAACAGCAGGATAACCTTGGACATAAAAAATCTGACCCCAAATGGTATGGATATTCTGCTTTCTGAAAGCTGCCTCTTCTGTTGCTCTTCATGACCACTTCGTGTGTGTCCAAAGTACATATCCTTTCAGAGAGGGTCAGATGTTCACAGAATATCCTAAATCACTGGATTGAAATGCCAACAAATATACAACCTATAACAAACAATAAAATCAACTGAAAATTCATTAATTGATATTAGAACTGTTGGAGTTCATTTGATTTGATTACATACTATCAAAAGCAGCAAGTAGTTCCTTTTTGTTTTAGGATGTATACTTTGGAAACTGTTTCTAGAATTTAGGCATACAAATAATTCACCATACTTCAACTTACCTCATTCTAACTGTCCATATGTGTGACTACATATACGAGGTAACAGAGGTAAACTCTTTCAACAGCAGCTAAACTAATTCAGTCCACCTTGCTCTTGTAACACGTTACAACATACATACAGTTATTCAGGTGTCATTAAAACACTCTGAACTTGTTGATGTGATCTAAGCCCGGCAGTGACAATGCTTTAGGTTTTGTTTTCAGTGTAGTATGCTTGATCAAGAATTTATAATAATGAAGAGACTTGCCTAGAAATTCTTAGTTACTTAGTAATCAAGGGGTACCATAAATGTCTACTATCTTTCAAGAACACACATACTCAGAAGAACTGAGATGTTCAGAATTTGCTTCAAAAAACTTTACTGCAAAACATAGGTGGACATTCAGAATAAGCTGTTTTCAAAAATCAGACATATGTATTTTACCACTCTCCCAAAAAGCAACAAGCAGGGAAGAGGCGTATCTTTGAGACTGAAAGAATATATACTTGTACCAGTGGTACTGGCTCCCATGTTCCTAACAGAGGGTTTATTAAGTGTCTTTGCCCAGGACTCCTTTACCTTACAGACTATCGAAGTTTTATATCTTGCACAGAACATAGGTAAGAATTCTCCCTGCAGCTGGTCAACAAGTTTTGCTCAAATTAGTACACTTTAGGCAGTGGCTTTTGTCTAGCACAGGAAGTTATTCCATAGCAGTTTGATCCTTTAGAAAATGCAACTGCAAAATAATTTAGGAGAAAAGCAATCCTAAATGTGTCTAATAGGATTGGGCTCCTAATGGTTTGTGAAACAAGTAGTGCATGACACTTTGAATTACCAATCACTGTGGCCTGTTACCATATGCAAAAGAAGGTGAATATACAATATACTTGTGTCCTTACCCCAAAACTGGTCCTAACCTTAGACAAGCCTTTTTCTTCGTGTTGCTCTGTCTGCTGTCTCTCCTCTCCAACACCTTGCTTCCAACAGTACAGACCCAGCATGAGAAAGCTGAAGATACCATCTCTGGACCGATTGCAGCACCCAACTGGAAGCTCTCAGGAGATAAAGCATGGCCTGAACTGCACATTAGTTCTTAACAAATTTTGTAAAGTTGCCTAAGTAAACTGCACCCCATCCTGATTTTTGGGGAGTCAGGAGGGTTGCATATGGGACAACAGTTGTTTCTTCCTCAAGACATCTCCTTCCAGGACGACTGAGCCTTTTTGGTAACTGTACAGAAAATGCTTCACAGAAAGGGCTACAGCACCAAGAGGTGGGTTCAAATGAAGTGTTCAAGGCCAGGTTGGATGGGGCTTTGAGCAACCTGGTCTAGTGGAAGGTGTCCCTCTCCATGGCAGGGGGTTGGAGCTAGGTGATCTTTAAAGCTCCTTCCAACCCAAACCATTCTGTGATTCTATGATTCTGTTTTGCCTCCTTTAAAAATTCATGCACTCTGTATTTGCAGACAGCAAGAAAAGATGGGGGAGGGAAGTGTCTCTTCTGCTTCAAGATGATTTGACAAGGAATCACATCCAAAGTATCATTTTCCAAGCATGCTCCAGTTTCTCAGTACACTCACAACTGAACATTAATTTAGTTGGTTAACTAACAAAGGTAAGAAGTTTATTTTCAGCATGATCAGATGGCCACTAGTTCCACAAACATGTGATGAAATTATTCCACAATAAAGTTTTGGAAAGAGGTCAAAGTTCTTTCAACTATACAGTTTGTGTGTTCCTGATGTAGTTGCTATACCACATTTAAAAACAGTATACTGCAATATGAAAACCATCTCTAATTTACCATACTGGTCTCAGCTGTTTCAGTGAGCACACTGGCTTGGATGTACTAAAGCACTTTGACAAGTTTCTTCCCATTCCTCTTGCAGTAGGAGGATGAAAGCCTTGGGAAAAGGGCTGGTTGCCACAAAATTCGCTCCAGCCAGCCTTCAGCTGGCAGGAATTCTGGACAGTTTCAACTAAAATCATTTTACATAGCTTTTAAAATGGCACAAATTAAAAAGCTGAAACATATCATGGAACATTCACCTTTTTAAAATGTTGCTTTTGTTTGAAATCTGGAATCTTAAGGCTGAAGCCAAAGGACTCCTTCCCCTCCTCTTCCCCATTCCCCACAATGATACATTAAACTCAGACTAGCTTTAAAGCTAAATTTAAGCTATTGAGTTGTTATAAGCTGCTTTATTTTCTAATGTGGAAAAAGAACTGGTGTCTGCAAATTTGCTCTGTACTCTCACTGAATTCTCCCAATATTGTTAGATATGTACAAAGAAAGAAAATGTAAGCAAAACTTGGATAAAACCTGGAAAGTGTTTAAAGATAAGTTTAAAGACTTATTCAAATGTTTCACAATACAATAACCTTTTTGTTTCATTAAACACATTGCTAGCTTAATGTACTTGAAAAGTCAGTATTTTTTCCCAAATTTACATATTTTTTTTATTTTGATTTAAAAATCAAACCAGTATTTTAGCAGCTTATGTATAACCAGATAAAGGCATACAATACATAAATCCTTTATGTCAAATCCAATGAGCCATTTTTGAAAACTTAATATTCATGCTTTCCTCATGCAGAGTAAGGACATTTGTATGCAGATTACCCCCAAAAGCAAAGTAGTAGTTCCAGGGAAAAGAAGCTGAAAGAAAGGAAGAAATTGTCTTTTGTAATCAGTTGCTCACCTAGATAGGATCCACTGTTGTGACCCGCACATTCAGCATCTTCTGGACGAAGGGTAAAAGCATACAGAATAAGAGCCAAGAAATAAAGCAGAATAGTTAGAAGCCCAGCAAAAAATACAGAAGAAATTACTTACAAAGTGACAACTGTACAAAGCATAGCATTAAAAAGCCTTCAAAAAGCCATTTTCTTAAAAACATAAAACAATGTTTATTGTTTTATATTTTAGCTGGAGATACTCTGGAATTTTGCAGCATGCACACTGATCTTTTTACCTTTTCAAGCAAAGATTGTGATGACAGCAAACATTCTAAAAAGAATTCTAGCACTGTATTATTCACACTTTATCAGTTAATAGAAGGTATGATGCCACTTAAAAGAAAGCAAAACATATTTGATGTAAATCAAGCTTTTTTTTGTAAATTATACATTATCAGACTTTAGCTTTAAGTTTTGGCTCACTGGATTAGACAGAAAGGGTTTTGATCAAAAACACGTCCTCTCATTGGATATAAAAGAACTATAGTGTATATTTTTACATGCCAGAAGCCCTTTGATCAAAAATATGAGCTACAATTTCTAATGCCTTTATAAACAAAGGCCCCTTAAGTTCTTAAAAAAAAAAAATAAAAAATAGAAGAGATCAGCTGCTATTACTTTAACATATGCTGCAAGCATAACAGTAACCGGCTACACTCAGAGGGAAAACAGTAAAGATGATACTACATAGATGAACTGTCTACCATCTCAGAGAAGTATATTCTTCAGTACTAATCAGAAATGCAAGACCTCTCGTGGCTGTGTAATTAAGTTGGAACCATCTCTTTCCATCCCAGCCCACCCAAGTCTTGCTAATATTATTTTATGATACTACTTTCCTATACATATCTTCCAGAAGTTCAAAAGAGAGAAAGCAGTTTAAAACGATAGTTCAAATTACTGATTTTTACATGAAGCAACTAGGAATATTCGGGTATTTTTATTTACTTCAAAAGATGATTCAATGTATTTGGTGGCAATATAAAAGCATTATAACATCTCTTAGAAACGTTGGACTATATGCAATTTAATTCTAAACACATGTTCTCTAAATAAAATTATTGGGCTATGCAGGAAACTTTTGTACATGTACCTTCAATTTCCTCTGAGAAGCACAAAGGAAAAATAGGAAAGGAAATCATTAAATGGAGTGAAAACATAACTTAAGAAAGAAAAGTTAAATTGAAGAAGAAAAATGCACCTACCACACTCAACCGCTTCCTCATCTTAGAACAGCCAAAAAAACAAAGTAATATTGTTTAATGCTCCATAAATAGGAAAAAATGTAGCTATGTAAGCTACTCTAAAATCCTCTTGATAGAACCTATTACATTGAGGCATATACCAACATACCAGCACTGAGTTTAACTTATATGCTTAACTACACTGAGTTAGAAAAGACTTAAAGACATTGAAATGTTATGTGCATTTTTAATTTCCTATATGAGATTCTCCCACTCTTTATTTAATAGCAGTGACCTTACTCAGTCATCATGGAAGAACTCTCTGGAATTAATGCAAAGTTTGTTAATTCCATTTACTCAGTCTTAACCTTGAATTTCTACTGTGAACACAATCTTAGTATTTTTCTGCACTTACAGTAACAGCTGCTACTGCCCTTGAAGTTGGGTTTTGGAGAGGGTTTTTTGTATTTTTTTTAACCTCTATAGTTCTTGTCATTTTTTCTCTGTCACTTTCCTAATCTAAAATATCTGCTTCAAATTTTCTGTTTATCTACAGTACATCAAGAAATTTCTGCCTCCTTGATAGTGGAAAACATACATTTTTACAATCATCTTTGGGCATTTAAAAGAAAAGCAAGCTAAATATGTTTTTTGATCAGAAAGATACATACTAAGGTTTAGATTTATACAGGGATTGTTACAATCTATATCTCATTCAAATTTCCTTTGGAATCTGAATAAATATGCCTAAAATATAAACATTTCAAAGAGCTTCCATGATGCATGTCTTTCCTTGGAATGTGAAGAAATAATTCAAGAGACATTTTACAATCTTTCATGTGTAACTGATGTATCAAACAAAGGCTAGGTCAAAACTCTCCTGCCTATCTCACTACATGGAAGGAAGAGCTTTTCCCAGTTCATGGCATGTAGCGGATACGAGAGTCTTTTCTGCCAAAGTCAGAAATAAAGAATCATTTCTTGATATCTTTTTCTTGAGGACTTATGTTTTAAAATACTAATTTGGAAGACATCTCTGAATCTTATTTAAAGTTTATTTCTACACTCACGGTGACCACATGGTTTTAGTAAGCTGGAAAGTCCTTTAAGGTGAGCACTGCTTGGTTGAACACATTTGGTGCCTTAAAAGTGCCAACAGTTCTGTGAGTTGAGACTGAAAGTGTTGGATCCCTTTTCTTCTCCTGACCTTAAAAAGCTTCCAGTTCTTGAAATGACAGATGCCCTCAAGCTGGACCTGGGATGGCAGGCTGGCTTCCAGGCACTATTTCTTTATCCTTCTCTGTGCTGAGAAACCTCTTACATTTCCTGATATGTATGACAAGTTATTCTATATTTTCATTTCTATCACTATCAATAAGCGGCAATGTGCCTCCCAAAACCAAGTCACTAATGCTCAATTCACATCAAAATATCTTGAATTACAAAGTTCTTTGACTTAACTAGTGACTATGCATTTTAAAGTATTCTGTTTGTATTTTCTCATTAGAAACAAGTCCTCATTTTATAAACATGAAAGGACCAGGAGAAAAAGAGGTCTGTGTGTACAAACAAACCAGACAGGACAAAATGGACCAGGAGGAAAAAGAGGTCTGTGCGTACACACAGCTATACATTAACTCTACCCTGATCACTGCAGACCTTCCAGAGAAGACCCACAAGCATGGGAGACGGTGAAGCTACAGCAGGACTGAGAACATCAGAGGGAAACCCAGGCTCCTAGGCTACCTGTGCTAGGAAAAGGAATGGTCTTCTCCACAAATCAAAGATGGCAGGATTCCAAGTGAGTAAGCTGATCCCAGACAGCACAAGCCAAAATTTCTGTAAGCTGATGCTTAACAGAGATAAAGTGAAAGAGTTCTGAACTTTTCATATTTTGTTAAAAACCTTCCTTCTCTTGGGCTACTCCTAAGGATGAAGGTAGGAGTCTAGAATGAAAAGAAGTGAGAAATTAGTAGGTCTTCATAACTTAATGCAGCTATGAAAGTCACCAACATGTAGCTCCCTATTTGAATTTTACCAGGAATTTTACCAGGTCTGTCACTGGTAAAGCCACAGGTTATTTCTCAGGAAGCTTTGTACTGTGATTTACCACTAACTGCTATAGGTCTATGTGTCTGAAGTAGCTGTACATATGCAGCCGATACAGCTAGACACATGCTTGCATTCCAAAATTTAGAGACACGGAAAATTAGGACAGATCTCAGGCCAACACTGTTTCACTAAATTGGGGTGAGAAAGTAAATGTACTTGTAGTAAAAATAGTTGTTTATCTGGAAGGAACAAATAAGAGACTAAAAGAGGACAGAAACTAAAGAAAAGGAAATTTGATCGGAAAACAGAAATATCCAAAGCCAACATAAGGCAACAAGGAGCAAATAAAACACTGAGAAAAGAAGAAATACCATCAATTAAATGTAGTGTTGCAAGAATGGAGAGGAAGGTACAAATAAAACAGTCATGCTACTGGTTTATGAAAGAAAAAGCAGAACTAAGACATAAGTGGGAAAAAAAGAAATAGGAAACACAAGCGTAAAGGAAGGTTAGGAAGTAGGTGTTTTTATTCATTTTAGAAAGATTTCAGTGTAGCAAATATGCTAAACTATAACAACACAAAGTAGTATCACATACACTGTTTTTCTGTATGCATTTTAACTGAAATATATGAAGATTTGGTTTTTGGGGCCTCACCTAAATTATATTAGTTAAGAAGCTCAAACCTAGTGCCACTCCAGGAACTTCCTCAACTCTTTGGAACAGTCCAGCATCAGATTAAAATGTTTAGCTTCTGCTGGCTTTTTTCAACAAAATTTCCATCAAGGAATCATACTTAAATGTTTCTCAGTCTAAAATTAGATCCAGCAGCTCTGTTCTAGCTTCTTATCACAAGAAAGTTACATTATCCCTTAAATTCCATTTTGCTCAAGTAATCAAGAAATCATGACATACAATGATCTGCATTACAGTGGATATATTGAGCACTCCTGATACTTTAGTGGTGAACAGCCCCACATAGCAATTGACATTTATACTGTTTTGCAGGTTTTTAACCTGTAGATTTTTGTAGATTGAACAATACACATTCATGCTATAGGAAATTTAAGGTGATCTAATATAATCCTCTTATCATCAGATAACAGTATCGCTACCAAGGTAACTTGGAAGATGAAGATAGTCTTGCAGTGAAGGAAAGAGAAAGAGTTTATGAGATCCGCTTCCACTTCTGTCTCGTGACCTTGACTCACATGTCATCCAGCTTCAGGTTTCCTTAATTTCTCTGTGGTAGCAGGAAGTTAATACTTGTAAGGACAGAAGACTTCTGAACAAAGATGCTAATGTGCTAATTTTACTCTAATTTTACTTTTTGGTTTTACTCATAACTACCTGCAGGTGGGCAATCAAGTTTCAAATATGAACACAGAAAAATACTGGGAAGAAAGGCAAAGTTAAGATTGTGCAGCAATTCTAACAAGGAAAAGCGTCCTATACATTTATCCTAAATGTTTGGTCTATCAAATACAAGTGGTACAAAGCATTCATTCTTTTAGCCTGTTTAAATTCTTTTGTTGGCAGAACACGATCTTCAATTCACAAGACACTCGTCTATGGATAAACTGGGTTACATCTTGTTCGAATGAACACCATTTGGCTGCAGTTAAATATTTCCTCTTGCTCATGCAATGCCAATCACATATGGTAAATCAAAATTGGAAGTAAAATGGCTTTTAAGCCCTAGAAAAACTATATATGATAGCTTTGCCACAGTAAGTATTTACATTTAGCATTAAATATACAGAACAAATGTATTTTCATGGAAAAGACATTTCTGAACAGCTCTGTCATATATGCTCCATACATACACATATTTATATATAACTATATGCACTGGGTATGGATATACAGATACACATATGCATGCACTGCACAAGTTAACAGAAGTTACAGACTATGCTAGTATAAAATATAAAGTTACCAGTAATTTTCATACCAGAGACAACACATATATAACATAAGAATAAACACAGTAACCACTGTGAAAGCAAAATTATGATGAAGGAATATAATGTCTTGGCTGATTATTGTAGTTTATAACATCTGCAGAGCAGTAAGCCATTTGACTGTTATTCAAAGAAATATATTTCATTTTCCCCTCAAAAAAACAGGTGATTACTGTTTTATTTACAAATTAAAGTAAGCTACAAATGCAAGAATGAGCATGTTTGTTGGCAATGACTATTACAGTCAGAATATGAGCAGTCTTTGTATTCAAGTTAACAGACCGGGAGCTATTGAACAAATTAATTCTTCCCTGTACTGAGTGTCATGTTGCTTGTAGTTAGCCAGGATGCAGTGACAGAACTCACAGAGCCAACTCTGGCTGCAAAGTTGTGCCCAAGCTAAAGTGACCTAAAGCCAGGAATGCTGTTAAGTATTATTAAGGAATACCAGGTGAGCAAGTTTCTGCAGAGCTGGCATTCAAAAGTGGCTCACATGCTCCGACATACCAAAGCCTATTGCATGCAGCCAGACACACCTGTACTGTACCTCCCTCTGCATCCCAGAGAGCTCCCTCTCATCCTAGGTGCAGGTATACTGCATGTTCACCATCCCAGCACACAGAGGGTTAGTCTACTCACAGAATCTCATGCATCTCTGTTCCTTTACTTTTATTCCATTTTCCTATTTTCTTTTCTATGCTGCTTTTTCTTAGCATTTTTCCCTCATTATAATTTCCCATAGTATTAATGCAGAATGCTGCTATTTACCAGAAAGTCCTATTAGTTACTGAGAAAAACGCTGAAATGTTTGAGAGGTTTGTTATCCCTCCATCAGCTCTGCACTAACCCAGAGCTTGAGAAGTAACACTATCAATCTTACCAGCAGGTCAGCACATCTAACTGCCACTTGCTTTTAAAACTTATCATATACTGTTGAATATATAATGTTGAATTTATTGAGGTTTTCTGCCAATAAGAGCAAACAAAAAGAAGTCAGAGTTCCTATTAGTAATCTTGTTAAATTTTTGAAATAGGGTGAATGTGAAAGCAAATACATTAGTGTTTGATTTAAAATGAATCAAGAAACAACTAAACTATAGTAATGCTCTTGTTTATTACTGTTAACTGCATTAACCTAGTAATTTCTTTGTGGGATTTTGCCTAATGGGACTGATGGAGAGGTTTCGTCTATCTGCTCTTCCATTGCCCTTGTTGCAATACTTTCTCCTTTCCTTCATCCTCAATACAAAATTTCACTTCCCTGCTTTTCCCTTTTTGCTATTCCTACTTTTTCTGTGTCCTCCTCTCAACGTAAAACCATCTCTTGTCAGCACAGGCTACACCTACCAATTTCCTTTGACCTTACTCCCAGATACGAACTATGCGCCTTCTCCATTTGCAAATGAAAATGTTTGTTTTCAATCACCTTTCAGGAAGGAGTGTACACTGGTTTGCCTCCTCCTCCAGTATACACGTGACATATTAAAGGTTTTTCACTTTGGTGCAACGTGAGAATGATTCTATTTTGCCTTTCAAGAAAATGGCTAACTGCAGGGAGAGCAGTGCATGTGTATCTTCCACAAAGCTAAGATATTTACTTGTACTTCACACAGACACATAATGAAACAGTTGACTTGGCTATTAAAGAGAAACTAAGAATTGGCATTTCTCTTATAAACTGATTGGTTTAGGTGTCTGGCTTTTCTTTTTTCTTTTTTATTTAACTGATATCACATAAAATCTAGGTTGCTGTGACCTTATTCTTCTCCACAGTTAAGTGCAGGGGTA